>SWBJ01000128.1:0-121713 GCA_024195555.1 Aureobasidium sp. EXF-12298
GTGAGAAAGCTGAGTAGGTGAGAAAGCTGAGTAGGTGAGAAAGCTGAGTAGGTGAGAAAGCTGAGTAGGTGAGAAAGCTGAGTAGGTGATTCTATCATCATTTAATCACTGCACTCTTCCCACACACGTCGCCCCAAAACCGTCATTACCAATGGCTAACATGGATAACACATAAAATCAGAGGAAACTAAATCGTAAAAGAATTTCATTGTGTTTTTGTTTTCTTGTCATAATCAAAAAAAGAGGAGTGGAGTGGAGGATATAGACCTTTCTCGTCTATCAACGCATTTCTCCCGCCATATCGGTCGCCTCGAGCGAGTCGCTGATATCTCCATCTTCTGTATCGTGTCTTTCGTCGTGAAGGATTGGGTTTGTGTGCTCAAGTGTTGTGTGGAGATCGGTGTTTTGTGTTCCTAGTTCGAGTGCGTGTTCTTGTACCGCTACGTGCTCGGGCTCTGTTTCTCTTGTAACTGCCTGTTCGGTGGTTGTCTGCTCGACGTCAGGATGCAGCTGTGTTGATATGTCTTCCACATGTGAAGCTGCCTGAGTTTCCTCTGTGTATGCTGGCATGCCGTGATCTACTCGTTCGATGGTTGGTGTGTTGGGCATACTATCTTCCTCCACAGGGGCGGCAACCACAAACACGTCAGAATCACCACCTACTTGCTCTTCATATCTGGCTGGTGGTATCCTTGATTGAGGCACCTCTCTACTCGTGGGTCTGGGTCTCTTTGGCAACGGCGGTGGTTGTCGAGGCTGCTGTTCGCCAACATGGTCAAGCTTTTCCGCTTCCTTGCTCTGCTGTTGGGAGGCTGAGTTTGCCCCTACAGGCTTGCGCTTGAGGCCTGGTAAGTTCAACCCTGATGACGCCCAAAGGCTTCTCTGCGGTCCTGGAAGTGGAGTACCTGGTGGCGGCAAAGGCATTCCACGACCCATCGGTTGAGCCAGCAGTGCCGCTTTCAAAGCATTTGCATCAGGTGGTTGTGATGGCAATGACACTGAAGACGATCCACTGCTAGCTGACGATACCGAAAACCTCTTGCTCAAGCCGCCGAAGGAGTTTCCTGTGGTCGACGACGAAGATCCATTCTGTCTGTTAAGAACTTGCCAACCCCATTTCTTCGCAGCATTCGCAGCCGTACTGAGATGAGATGGATTTGTGCCTGACGGACTTGACGTATCCAAAGACTTCACCGATGGTGATCTGGCGGGAATAACTGCTGTGGCGGATAGTTGAGGTTCCGCCCGCTGTTTTGTTGCATGCTGTTCTAGAGGTTCAGAGCTTCGTCGTAGGATAGAAGTATCGATCGGAGCATCTCCTTCTCCTTCTTCTTCCTGCTGCATCGCGAGAGTCGAGAATGTTTCAGACTCGATAGGCAGGACGTTTTCTGTTTCGCGAAGTGCCACCGGAGATGTAGCTGTTGACTGTGCTTTGGAGTTGACTTCTTTCACCATCTCGACTGCATCTTTCTGTCCCTTTTTCTTTGTGTGTGATCTTACTGCCTCAATGTTCGAGCCCTCAGTGCTAACCAGGGGGGTCGCCGCGGCAGAGAACGAATTGTGACGCAAGTTTCGAGGCTTTCCAGGTGGGGTACGTGGACGAAGTGGCGGCGATGATGGAGTGGATACAGCAGTCGTGCTGGTCGATGCGCCAGCCGGACTCTCGATAGTCTCTCCCAGAGAAGTCGCGGACCGTCTTGCGTTCTTCCGGAAGTTGAGTTTCTGTACTGGCTCCAGAAGGCTAGGCATGCTCAAGGTCTTCGCTCCAGTTTCTGCAAGAGTATGAATGACGCCATATTCCGAGTCGTCATCACCAACGCTATTCGTGAGTTCATGTGCTGCAGTTTCGACGGAGCCGGCGTCTGCCATAGCAGCCTTCTCGAGACTTGTAGGCTCTTCGTCTGAAGGCGAAGGCTCGAATATGCCACCTCTGTACTCTTTCTTCAAAGTATCCAAGAATGGGCTATCGTCCCAGTTGGGGAGAACAATCGTCTCACCAATAACTTCTCGGATCCTGCTCTCAATAGCACGTAGAATGACACCGTAGGTAATCTGTCTGCTGCTGACGATGGGCTGGATACTCATTTCGATCTGAGGCATGGTCTCGAAGGTCATCCAGATACGGTTACTCGGAGGAGGCTTGACACGAATCAGAAGGTGACCGCTGAGTTTCTTCAGCTCGCCTGCCATGATCAGGCTGACTTCACGGGCCTTGAAGCGAGTTCCGAGATCGATACGTGCAACCGCTCCCATCTCAATTCTGAAACCGCCATTGTACTTGACGTCTAGCTCGATTGTCATATCGCCATTCACCGTGAGCTCCTTCAGTCTAGGATTACTGATTATGGGAGCACTGTCGCCCATGTCAATGCCCATGATGTCGATGGAAGCGATCAAGTTTGGCTTGGGTACGCGAGAGATCTTCTTGTTGATCTTGGCGCGGATGAAGTTCTCAATGTCTTTGGTCTTGTACATGGCAAGGAAAATACGCCCGACAATACCGTTTATCCAGCGCGAATGAGCGTCGGCGTCAGACGAGTGTAGATTCTGTACAAGTTTGATGATGTCTGGAGTATCGAACTTCTGAGGTAGCGGAGGCTGGTCAGTACTGAGAATGGAAGACTGGGTGTGTAGCAAGGCATGGTAGAAATCTTCCTTCTCAGAGCAGTTGTCGGAAAAGAAGTGGAAAGGCTTGGACGAAGGAGAAGTCTCGCCAGCGAGAGGTTTCCTGGTCAGACGAATACAGTTGCGCTTGATCCAAAGATCTCCTTCGGGCACGGGGTCTCCTCCAGCGTATACGTCGATGTCATGATGGGCAAGGGATACAACGTGTCGCACTTCGACCTGCTCGGAATCGTCGTAGAGCATGAGATGACCATGTCTCAAGACAACATAGAAGACGTTGCGGGCCTTCTTGACGGCCTTGCCGTCGCGCTTGTCGCCTTCAATTGTTGGAATGGACGTTTTGCCTCGCTCAAAGATGCTTCTGTACATGCTCTGGTAGACACTTGGACTCTCTGCTATGAGGACCTCACCGGCCGGGGTGGAACGCTCCGGAGGCTTGCCATTGATGCCGCCTGGAACATACTCTCTGCAAACAGCAAAGTAAGCGGCTGCTGTGTCGAGTTCACTGTCTGTATCCTTGCTCTTCTCGCCGAGTTCGTCTATCGTCTTCGCAGTGATTTTCGGGTCTACATGGTTGGTAGGCGTGGCAGTCGATACGGGAGCAACGGGTTGGGTGAATGCAACGTATGCGAAGGCGCCAAGGAGAAGGGCGAGCAGGGGAATGAAGGTCAGGCCGCCGACGACGTACGCCAGCAACAGCGATTTGAGGGTCATATTGTTTGCTGCATGGGAAGAGCTGGCAGATCAAGAGGGTTTGGATTGCATTTCGATTGTTTGTGATAGAAGGTAAAGGCAAAGTATGGTCTATGTACAGAAAGGTCGCGAGTTGCAGCTACACCAAACTCGCACGCCCGAGCTTCCGCGACGCCAGCGACCCGACCCCTCATCTTCTCTCCTTTGCCAAATACATTCCTCCTCATTACTGTAATTATCTTCCTATCGACAAACCGATTCTTCGTCTATATACAACACTATTGGTTGCAATGTATAGTGTTGGTTGCCCAGGTGTTGTGTCTCTGAGAACCTCGTCCGAGGAAGGCTACCAAGCGACGAGTGCATGATTGGAATGACATGTTGCTTTGCCATGCTCATTTGCTCATGTCGAAAAGGTCGCTGCTCAACAAGTCGTCGATGTTGAAGGTCTCAGGGAAGTCGTTGCTTCCAGGTGCAAGGTAGGTGCCGATGCTGTTACTGGCGAAGGCGGCATCCTGGTTCATGTTGAAGGGATCGAAGTCGAGCGAGCTGGATTGGAAGGGATCGAACTCGTCCATGAAAGGATACTGCTGGCTTGAGAGGTCATGAACAGCTTGTCTGACAGGGCCGCTGGCGCCGACAGCGTTGTTGTTGTTCTGGATTAGAGCGTCTTGGATGGTGGGACCACTGACAAACAAGTCGTCGATGACCTGCTGGTTCTGCTGGAAAGGAGACTCGGGGTCCGAGAAGTCGAAAACAGAAGGAGAAGACGATGTGTCATGGGACATGGGCTGAGCAGCCATGTTGGTGAAAGTGATGGCCGAGCCTGAGTTGCGAACCATGTTGTGGTTCTGCTGAATGTGGCTGGTGGAATGGCTGCGAGCGATGACTTCCTGAGGAGCTGAACCGAACATGGGCTGAGCAGCCATGGCGAGAGCAGCAGTCGAGCCTTGGTTGCGAGCGACGTCGATGTCATTGTGTTCAACGTAGCTGACACGCTGACAGTGAGCGACAATCTCCTCCGAGGACAAGTTGGTGGTCAAAATGTTCTCAGGGAATGAAGAGATGTCGGGAGTGTACATGCGCTCCATGCTCTTGACTCCAGCGGTGTCAACAATGCTCCAGCCCATGACGCCGAGGTAATCATCTCTGGGGACGACGCCGATCAAAGGGCAGGTGAGCGCCAGGAACTTGTCAAGAGGTGCAGCGTCCTTGGTGTTGCTCTCACGGATGATCGAGTAGGCCTTAGCAAGGATGCTCCACTTGGCCTTGAAAGGGTCGTTCTGCCACATGCGAGTCAAGAAGCCAGAGATGTCCTTTTGCTGGAACGACTTGAAGATGGGAGAGTGGTAACCTGGCGGACTGGTCAGAACGATTTGTGCGCACTCTCATCCGACGAATCGACTTACTTCTGAAGGCCATCCAGGAGTTGAGGGGGCGAGTGGGTGCGATGCTGCCAGAAGATGAGTGCGCAACCTTCGAGGTTGTCGACTTCTTTGCGCGCTTCTTGCGCTCGGTGACGGCGGAGACAGGTGTAGCAGCTGTAGTGGAAGCGACGGCAGCTCTCTGAGAGACAGCTGGACGCATCTTCATCACGGCATCGACGACCTCTGCAATCTGTTCAGGCGAATACTTCTCGAGGAGCAGAGCCATCGACTCAGGCATGACGGCAGACATTGTTGCGTGATTTGGAACCGAGGGATGCTTGTGTAACAAAGAATTGAGCGGAAATGGTTGTGCGGTGGAATGTGGAAGCGGATGAGGAATGTTTCAGGAGAAAGACAAAGGAAGTTTGAGACTCGGTGAAAACAGGGGCTGGTATGCGCTTCAGAGTGAGCGGAGCTTCAGTGAGTGATTTCAGTCTGCATTTTTCACTTTTCACATTTCACCTCTCTCCTCTCACTTCTCAATTCGGGCTCTCTGACTGGCATCTCGCAGCCAAATAATGCACCAGTGTATTTTCGCGAAACCGGTATGCAGAAATAGCTGGCGACCTCACTCTGATGCCTACCGTCAAATGAATCACATATTGGAAGATTGGCGTAGGAAAAACACAATATCAAAAACTGGCATAGGTAAAGACACCACCATCTTCTCAAGTTCCAAATTTTGTTCCTTTCAAGGTCCCAATATTCAAGCTTCCATCCTTCCAAGGACCCAGCGACGGATCACGTAACATCTGTTTGCAGCAAAAGGAGTAACGACATCCTTTCCCTCCAACATTCCCAAAAATCTGCCGAGCGTAGCTGTCTCTTCTGGGCCCTGTCCGTTGACCTGTTCGATTCCCTAATCTATGTCAGAATATTCTACGGTTCGAGAACATTTTCTTTTCTTACCTGTGCATAGGGACGGTTTCCAAGGTTGTGCTGTACGGCTGTCAGTCGTGATTTCATACAGAATATTCTCTTTGGTCTCCGGCTTACAAATTGTAGCGCTTCGGTCTTCAAGCCGGTCTGCGTGAGAGCCATCTGGCGGAAATGAGCGAGCTTTGGAGGTAGAGGCTATGCATGCTCTGTTAGCATTGTCCGCAAAACAGTGCACGAGCTCCACTCACTCCTGCGAACTCTCTCTCTTCTGGATAACGCTGTCGGAGTATTAGCACATTATTCGATCTTGATCTTCCCGTAGTAACAGTGAGCAGATACCTGGTGGAAGTAGTCGTTTGCTTGCTGGAATTCGGAAGCCCAGGTTGCCAGGATTCCCATAGCTGCCTGGGGAAGAGTCTGGAACGAGGTACGAATGACACGGTGATAGTCTGGGAAGCTGGGATGTGAAGGAGGACGTGACTCGAACGGAGACAAGAAGCGGGCGACGGCATAAGATGGCGAGCCTGGTGCGAGGAATTGGCTCCAAGGCGGCAGGTGTGATTTGTGATGGGGATTTGATTCCTCGGTAGTGTCTCTGACTGTTTCTTCCTGGACTTTCAGGCGAACCTGATCTCTGCGTTTGATGGCGTGGATGACCTGTGCCGTCTCCGCGGTCAAAGTGTACATGGTCGCCAGAAAGTCTTCGTACTCGGCCCTGGAAGCAAAGCGAGTTGCGTCGTTTCGGAGCAGGTGATATTCTGCCAGAATCTCCTTGAGGTGTTTGCAGATTGTGTCACGATCGAAGTGCTTTGGTTCGAGGGCGTAGACTCTCTGGATGCATCTCAGGTCGGCGATGATGTCTTGGCACATGGTGCGAGTTTCCAGATATTTCTCTTCTGCACCAGCTGATGGTCTATTAGAGATGTCTTTCGAGTCGAAGCGCAACGGTGTGATTCTCACCAACTTCGAAGCCGGGCTGCTCCAGCTCGTTCAAGGTGATGTGGATGATCTTGGGATGCATGGTGGTTGTTGGATGGGATGAAGAGTGCATCGTGAGAAGACGAAAGAGAGAAGAAGTGTCAAAGCCTGTTGAGAAAACAAAAAAGAGGTGATTGCTGATAGCTATATCAATAGGAATCACCTTGCTATTGTTGAAAATTTCAGTCCAACAATACCAGTCAGCCAGCCGCTTGTTCTCATATTGTTATTCACTCAATTTCTCCTCACTGGCCGATACGTCTCTCACCGCCACCGATCTTGCCGACATCCACACTCACAGTTCACTTCACTTTCTGTCGCTCGAAGGATTCGGGAATCTCGGCGAATTGAACGGTAAAGGGCATCTCCACCAAGAAACATCGCCAGTGAATGTGACATGCAGGTGATGAACACCGCACCAAAGATATCGATTCTTCTCCCGCCCGATCCCACAAACTGCCTCGATGACGATGGCCTCGCTGCCATCGCTCAGCGTGGCAGGTGTGTATGATGCGCATCTTTCTCGAATGCCACTCTACTGTGACTTGTCGGATTTTCGACGATACGTAGGTTGAGGTTAAGCATGACACTGCCTCTGGTTTGCTAAGCATAAGTGTGCTGCCTCCTGGCTCACACATCCAGTCGTAAGAGACTGCTGTGTCGTCGCCCGAGTCTCCCGCTTCTCCTGACTCTTCCGAGAAGGGCACCAAAGTCAGCCGTCCTGCCGATGCATTCATCCTCTACCGCAAGCACAACCATCCAGACATTGTCGCTCGTAACCCTGGCCTCCACAACAATGAGATTTGTAAGTTGTTTTCTGTTACGCACTCCCACTCTTCATGAGCGATAAACTTACAATTGTTTACAGCAAAGGTCATTGGCAAGATGTGGCGCGATGAGTCCGAGCCTGTCAAGAAGCAATGGAAGGACAAGGCCGAGAGCGTCAAGCGCCAGCACCTTCGTGACCACCCTGACTACCAATACCAGCCTCGCAAGCCCCATGAGAAGAAGCGCCGCATGACCAAGCGCAAGGCCATGGCTCTTGCCGCCAAGCAGAACACTCCTTCCGCCTCTGCATCTACTTCAGCCTCTGCTTCCTTCAACGCAGACATGCCTACTGGCATCACCACCTTCTCGCCTACCCCATCCACAACTGGCCCCTTTTCATCAGTTACCTCGCCCGCTCAGATTGTCGACCTTGCCAACTTCGACGACCCTTCTTTCCACTACTCTGCCAATGGCGACCTTGCCTCTTTCACCATCGACTCCTTCCAGCCCAACCAGCTCGACCTTTTCGCCGATCTCATGGACGACCACAACAACGACATGATGTTTGGTCCCACCACTGTCCGCGCTCCTGCTGCCTGCACTGTCCTGCCCACTACCCTCAACCACGCCATGGCAGACGGCAATGCTGGCGCCTCAGTCTCCAACCCTACCTTCACCACCAACGACCTCGCCATGGCTCAGTCTGACTTGACCGGCTTTGAGTCTTCGATTGAAGACATGTTGGCACGCGAGCTCCAGGGCATGGAGCAGGATGGTGGTCTTGCTGTCGCCACTGAGAGTGGCTTCCAGTACAACGACCTTGAGTCCCAGCGTTTCACAGAGTTCTTGGAGCAGATGCCTGAGCATATGTGGGGCATGGAGTTTGTCAACTGATTGCTCTGCTCTACCAACATCACATCATCATCCACAAGCACGGCAGTCCTCAATCATCATCGTTCTTTGTTGTTGTTTTTACAAAAGAAGGATAAAAGGAGGAACATAGAGGGGAAAGGAGCCTTTGCATGGTCGGCGTACTGCGCATTGGATGTTTTCAACGTTTTGTTTCTCTTCTTTTCCATTTCGTTCGTCTTTCTCCTTTCCAAGCAAATAATGCTTTTTCTTTCCATAGCAATCAATCACAACTAATGCATCTACCTCGTTCATGCTGTCTTAAAGTCGCTGCACCATATGAATGTGCCGCATCGCCATTGTGTACCTTTCTCTTTCGTGCCCGATGGTCCCAATGGCCTTGCACACATCCAGAAGCTACGCCCCTGGTTCTCTCCTTTCTTTCTAGTCTGCATGCTCTTGCAAGGCTCTTCATGGCTTTCGCATAATGGTGCTGCTGGTTTGCGGAAGAGTGTCTGCCACGACTCCTTGTTCACAATTGGATCGTACACCATCTCGTCATCATCGTCAAGCGGAGGCAGAGGTTGAGCATCAGGCTTTGTTTCAGAGCCTATCTGACTACCTCGCGCGTTAGCAGGAGATACCAGGTCTTTGGCGCTGACAGAGTGCGATGTAGATGTTGGAAGAGCTGCTTCGGACATGGTAGAATCGCCTACCGTCTCTCCTGCATCTTTTGATGCACCGGGTTTGCTCGGATCAGTCAAGTTCTCTGTCACACTCGTGGCTGGCTCTTCTGGCTTTGGTTTCGATTGGAAGAAGCCCTTTAGACTCTTTTGACCTTTGGCAGGAGCTGCCTTTGATGTAGAGCTTGGAGCTGTCTTCTGCTTCTTTATTGTTTGGGAAACAGATGTCTCTGATGCTTTACGCTTCCTGTCTGGAGATGGGGAGACAGCGGTCTTTGAATGAGGTGCTGCTGTAGATGCAGATCCATCCTTTACACGATATTCGTCGGTGGTATGTGTGGATTGTGATGCCGATGATGTAACTGTCTGACTGTTTAACGTAGAAGCTGGAGCTGGAGGAGCGGTGGGCTTCTTGAACATGTCTTTGATGCTTCTTCTTTGGTAGAACTCTGGCATGAGTCTGGCGCTGAAGGGAGGCAGATCTTTGATGTTCCACTCTTTCTGACGGACGCCATTGTCGAAAACGCCAGGAGGGTTCATGATATCGATCAACTTCGTTTCTGAGCTTCCGTCATCGCCCTCCACACTGACAACATCTTTGAACTCGCCGTACACCGGGCAGTGATCAGAACCCTAGAAGTAGGTTAGCATGAGTCTCAGAAGGCAGAGATGATTGCACAAACCATGAGCCCTTCTTGGATATCGGCATGGGCGAACCAATCGCGCATAGAGCCACTCGCCAGGACAAAGTCGATACGGCTTCCAAAATTTCCAGGTCTGGCATTGATCTTCACCTCCCAATGGGTGTACATGCCCGTCCTCTCAGGATGGAATTCTCTGGTGGTGTCAAGCATGATAGGTTCCTCCCGGTCTTCGTCTCTTTCACCATAGACCTCGCCACCGATGATGAGCTGGTTGAAGATGCGGCGATTTGGTGTACTGACGTACTCCTCACTTGTCAAGCCAGCTTTCTTGATATCCTCAGCCGAAGAAGCCGTGTCAATCAAGCCTCGGGAAACATTGAGGTCGCCAACCAAGACAACTCGCTTGCCCATCTTGTTGAGCTTGCGTATGCGGCAATCCAAGGCAGTGAGAAAGGCATAACGAAAGTCATCTCGGAGACCGTTGGAGTTGGCTGGACTGTAGACACCGAAGAGAACGAAAGCAGGGAACTCGAGACACACACAGCGGCCTTCGGCATCCAGAAGAAGAGGATCAACACCGAGGTCTGCAAGTTCCATCTCAGAGAGATATCCACCGATTTGCTGAGATTCTGGTAGACTGCGATATTGGGTTGTTGAGTTTGGTGGCGTCAAGACTCCAAGGATACCTTCTTCGGCTCGGATGGGAGAGCAGGTGGAGTTGCGAGTATAGATACCTACACCCGAATAGCCTAGAATGTATTCATGAGAAACAGGTCCAGTAATGCACAATTGTGATGAGCAAACCTTTCTTCTGTCTAGGCAAGCTGAAATAGCAATCCCAGCCATCGAGTATCACCATGTCATCACGCAGGTCCTTTCTCTGGATTTTGAGTTCCTGCATGACAATGATATCGGCTTCGAGGATATCGAACATGGCCGGGAAAGTCTTTGTAATACTCCATGGATGGTAAGAGAACGGATTGCGGATGCCATTGACATTCCAGGTAGTGAGCCTCATGATGATGGAGGTAATAGGGTCAATTGCACGTTCACGCGTAGGTTGAGCATAGTAGAAGCGATCGAAGGACTATGAAACCATGAACAACTTTGTCAGATTTTTGGATGCAAGCACTATGCACGCGACTTCCATTTAGAGGCAGACGTGACGAACGGTATGACGTGTGGTTTAGCCGCGGCAAGTGCGAAGGGACGTGACAGCGGAGCGGAGCGGAGTGCAGCTTCCACTTCGACAGACGCCAAGCCCCGCGTTGTGCGTGACCGGATCGTCAATCAGGTCAGCGAAAGCCATAGCAATTGAAGCCCGCTCTCCACTCTCCACTCACCGTCATATACCGCAAACATGTTCACCACACGCGCCGCTAAGCAATTGCGCTCTCCCATCCTTCGCCAGCTCGGCCGCCGCCAGCTCCACAGTGCCGGCGAGAAGGGCTTCCAGGGCGCTGCCGACAACGCTTTCAACCGCGAGCGTTCTGCCGTCAAGGACCACGCTGCTGCCACCAGTGGTACGTGACAAGCTGAATGCTGTTGAGCGCATATCAATTGGCCTCGAAAACTGCTGACTCAATCTACCATAGACCTCTGGCGCAAGCTCTCCATCTAGTATGCACTCCCCGATACCCAACCTCCCATTGTCCTCCTTCCGAACGAGACCGAGATCTCACCCTTTCACTACGAACAAAGAAAGAAAGACTCAGAAAATCTGACCGAGAATCTTGCAAAACAGCATCGTCATCCCCTCGATTATCCTCGGTGGTGTCAACGCCTATCGCCTGTGGCTCGAGCACTGGGAGCACCAGTCCCACATGCCTCCCAAGTCCGAGCAGCCCGAGTACCCCTACCAAAACATCCGCACCAAGAACTACTTCTGGGGTGACGGTGACAAGGTAAGCTGAGGCCGGATCAATCAACCAGCAACAGGACTTATAGCTAACGACCACCCCCTCCAGACCATCTTCTGGAACGACAAGGTCAACTACCACAAGAAGTCTGACGAGTAAACTAGTCCTCTCGTCTGAATTCCGGTATGAAACAAGGAGTATCTCTTCAAGAACCCTTTCAAATTTTGTCCTTTTAGCCAAACGCTCCTGCGCTCAAAGAGCCGTAGAAATTGGGAGTCACCTCGCGCCAATTGTACAGATAGCAGAGGCCATGCATCTAAACTATTATCTAACGTTTCGTTTGTCAGCTACCGCTGTGTTCTGTCGCCTATTTGCTTGTCTAAACTCCTTGCCCTTGTATCGCCAACTGCCTTCTCTCGGCTTCCTGAACTGTGCTATTGTACAAACGCTCCATCTCTTCAATCATGTCATCATCATCTCTGTGCTTGTACAGCATTGCCTTCTTCATCAAGCAGTCCAAAATGCCGTCCAGATCTTCAACTTTGACATATGCTGTTCGTGTCTTATTAGCGCTTTGCAATTGGTCAAACACTCAGAACTATTCATACCTTCATGTGCCCGGTTGAGATAGAGAAATGCGGCACCAATGTGACCAGAGCTCTCTTTCGGGTTTGTTTCAGACGTCTTTCCAGCAAGGCCAACATGAGAGTCCGTAAGAATTGAGTATAGCTGCGCAATTGTAGTTGTATTGCCGCCCTCCAACACCTGCTTGGTATTAGCATGTCGAGCGTCTTAGACGTGAAATCATATCAACTCACTTGTGGCATGATGGCATCCACCAGACTTCTAGCTGCACCAAACTCGCCAAGGTCAATGAGAATAACACAAAGAGCGCCTACAGCCTCCCACATTGCTGGCATAATCATAGCTCTCTGTGCTGACGAGGCTGCCCGCATCGCAATACTGAAACCCTTGGTTGGCAACCCTGCCTTTGCAAAGAGCCTTGCCTTGAGGATTAGTAGCTTGATGCGGCGCACGATGTCTGCCAAAGGTCAGTCACGTTGATTGCCGTATTGTGAAAGATATTCTTACCTGCACTGTCTGCAGCCTTTGCTTCGGCCACTTGCTTTTCGATACAGTCAAACGCACTGGCTAGTTTTCCCTGTCGCATCAAAAGTTCAATCTCGAGTACGTGTGTTTCGAAAATCACGCCTGCGTCTGCTGTTTGTCTGATGGGCTTCAGCTGGCGAAGGAACTCTTCGGCGACGAAGAAGTCGTTGCTAGTCATCATCAGTAAAAACATATCATGAGGATGTTTCGAACTTACCGATGGATAGCACGTCTCAGACTGATCATCGCGGCGAATGCGGTAAACGTATTATCGAGACGCAATGTCTTTTCCTTCGAAGGGTCGTTCTGCCTGAGAAGCTCATAGGCTTCTTCGTATTCGCCCAGGATGCTGTGCATATGCGCATTTTGTAGCACCACGTTGAGCACATCTGGTCTCGAAGCGTCCTGGCGGAAAACATGGAACATGACCTTGCAGTAGTGTTCTGCCAGAGGCATTTGACCGAGTCTGTTGAAGATGGCGGAGTGGAGTCGAAGTTGGCTGGGTATCATGCTGGAGACGTTGTGCAAGCTGTTGAGATAGCTGGACTGGTATATCTGTTCCAGAGCTCTGGCTACACTGCCACCGCTCTCAACATTGACTTCAGCCTGGCTCAGCAGAGAGCTACTGAGAGTCGCCCAGTCCTTGTTCTCCACTGCTTTTTGTTGTAAGAAGGTGATGATGTCGCTTTCGTTGCCTGCCAGCTCACTGCCTTCCCCGCCGTTCTCGAGGCGAGAAAACTCAGGATATGCTTTTCGTAGATGGGCAAGCCAAGAAAGACTGAAGTGCAGACAACGAGCGTCTTGGTTCTCACGGGCAGTTGCAATACACTCGTTCATGGCAGATATGGCTTCACCATAGCATCCAAAGTCTGCGTGGAGAACTGCAAGATGGAGCAAAGCATACTGGTGGTACGTCTTGATGGTGTCTGTGCCTTGGCTCTCCATGGTGTAATCGAAGTAGCGATGAAGAAGCTCGATAGCCTTGTTGTATGCGCCGCTTCTCCAAGCATCGAAGAAACTGTTCTGGTCAGCAACGGTGAACATGATTGAGTTTAAATATCATAACGCACTTAATGAAGTGCATATCCGAGGGCTTTGACGCTCCTTGTTCTACCATTGCTCTCAGTTGAGCTTTCATCTCATCTGACACTCTGCTACCAAACTTCTGCAGCTGTCCCAGTTGAAAGTGCATCACCTTCTCGACATCATCGAGACTTGACGGTACAGCGGGCCGGTCGTCCTGCTTGTTCATGCGATCGAGGAGAATGACCGAGGCGTCAAATTGATCTGGTTGTAACAGGTTGGCTGATGCTGCATCCGGATAGTAACTGGCAAAGGGCGATCTGGGGTTTCGTTCGACATAGTTGCCCTTGGTTGGTTCGCGGAAAACTACCAGATCTTCCCAGAGTTGGTAGGCATCACTGAACTGTAATCGTACAGACTCTAGATAGCACCTCCTGGCGAATTGGCCGATTGGACTCGGTGGACTGCATACGAACTTGGCCTTGCTGTCTTCGGTCTGCTCCTGGAGTGAAGCCGTTACCGAAGTCTGGTCTTGGAGGAATGCGGTAAACGTGACGAAGTCGTGGATTGCCCAGAGGTGGTCGATGAATAAATGGTACAGAGAGCGTCCCGGAACCGCAGATTCGTGTGATCCTAGTAGTGCCTCGAACTCTTCGATCGAAGGTGGGGTCAATGGTTTTTGGTTGGAGGTATTGAGTGGTGATCTGTGTATTGTGTGCTTGGAGATAAACGAGAGAAGCGGTATCGTGCTTTTGGAAGGGACATTTCCATCACGATATAGTTGCACCAGAAGAAGTATGCATATTTTTGAGGGTGTAAGAAATCGCGACATGTTTAGCGATGTCTCTGTCCGGTATTGCAGAGGTTTGTGAGAAGGGTACGGTCTGGAGGACTAGCTATTCCACTGGCAAGTGGCGGTCTGCATAGTACATGAGATGCCAATCTCTAGCTGTCAAGATGGTTTTGTTGCGATGTTCTCGTTTGAAATGATGGTGTTGTGATTGGCAGGTACTTTGCGTGGGTCCAGCCAGCCGCGGTTCATGTTTTCGTGAGATGGTGAAGCTTCGAGCCCTCCACTTTCAAAACACAACCAACAAACAAAGAGAACCACCCCAAAAAACTTATGTTCGAACCGACAAAAGACCAAACCAAAGAGGATGGAGATCATGTCGTGTGCAACAATCCAGGTTCTCATCTTCTCGTATTTAGCTATCATTGATAGTGGTTGTTGACATTGATCGGTTGAAAAGATGGAAAATCAAGCTCTAGAACATATTTTGATTTCATATACACACAACGTAGAGTTGAATGCTGTAAAGCGGCAGGGTCATTGTCTTTCAATACGAGTTGACTAACATTTCACATTACTTAAGCTGAATTCTTTTGCGAATTCCAGGCTCTCAACACTACTGGCTCTTACAGCTCAATGACCACCTTCTTGGCACTGACACCAGCCTTGTTCTTATCGAGGCCCTTCTGCACACTCTCCAAACCCTGTCCGACAACCAAGGGCTCGGGCAGACATCTGAGATCTCCACTCTCAATGGCTCCAGGAACGAACTTCTGCCAAACGGCCTCACCGACTTCCTTGTGCTGGTTGGCGATAGTAATGGCAAAGACGCCCTGGACATTGATGTCAGATGGCTTGTCCTGAGGAGGCGGGAGAACAGTAGCCATGTTCTTGCTACCGCCAGCCTTCTGCAAGACCTCGAAGCAGTGCTTGAAAGTCTCTGGCAAGGAGATACTGTCGTAGACACCAGCGAACTCTGCACCGGTATCCTTGATGGCAGAAACGATATCATCGGCGACCGAGGAACTGTTGTAATCGATGACAGTGGTGGCACCCAGCTTGGAACAGTACTCGTGGTTGTGCTTGGATGCAGTGGTAACAACCTTGACGCCACTGGCTACAGCGAGCTGAATGGCGGTCGAGCCGACACTGCTGGAACCTCCCCAGACCAGGATGACCTTTCCTGATGACTTGGGAGAGGCTGTTGGGTATGGCAGCTCAAGGTAGCCCTTCTGGTATAGACCAGCTGATGCAGTCGAGATAGCCAGGGGCAAAACAACGGCCTCGGTGAAAGAAGTCTTCTCGGGGATCTTGGAGGTCAAGATCTGAGGAACTGCCGAGAAGAGCTGGAAGCCAGCATTCTGAGCCTTGCCCGTACCGAGACCAATGCAGTGACTAAGACTTGTCAGCGTGGGAACGATATGTACTGGCAGACGGAACATACGCGAGGACTCTGTCTCCCTTCTTGAAGTTCTTGACGTCTGAACCAACCTCGTAGACCTCACCAGCGACATCAGTACCTGAGAGTTGATGTTAGAAGGCTTTTACTGATAAGGTAGGAGAGAAGTAGTAAGCATACCGAGCACATTGGGATAGCTTTGAATAAACAAGCCAGAGTCCTGGATCTTCCAGTCGACAGGGTTCACGGCGACAGCCTTGTTCTTGATAACAACCTCATCTGGACCAGCAGATGGCATGGGAGCGTGGTCAACCTTGAGTGGGTTCTGCTTGGCCTCGGTGAGCCAAGCGGCCTTGTTGGCATTTGACAGAGTGTTTGCCATTGTGATGTGGTAGTTAGGAGTATAAATTTATTGCTGGAGGAAGTAGGAAGTTATCGATGGAGGAGGTAGAAGTTTATTACTCGAGAGAAGTATTGTTCAGCTTTCGATGGACGTCCTGAGACATATATTAGGAGCTTCAATTATAGCTCGATGATTGTGTAAGCGGTTCATTGTGATGTCAAGCGGGGCAGGCTTCGAGGTGCAGCAGCACTCGGCCTTCGGACCAAACCATTACTCATTCATCTCGGACATAGCACAATCGTCTAAATGGAAGATTCGTAAGTTTGCTAAGCATGCATGCATTCCTCATCTGTGGCTTGTGATGCTGACACGACATGCAGAGTTGTAGCATCAGCCGTCGTGCTGCCCGACGCGACTCCTTCGTCACCACGCCGCCGCTCGCCTGACCCATCACAAACTCCACCAGAAGCACGCGCCGGAACGAAACGTCGCCAATCGTCTGCCTCCCATGGTTCTCCCAAGCGACAACGTCGGTCGCCTTCACCAGACAACTTCAGACAGGAAGAACACGCTCCACCAGCCCGCGAAAGACGTCCCGTGAAGCCCATTGATGAGAAGAAGCGCACCCAGAGGCTGTTCGGTGGTCTGCTAGGTGGACTGGGTCAGACAAGACCTGCCAACTCGCAAGCAGCCAAACGACGAGCCGAGCAGGAGGAACGCCGCCGCCAGAAAGAGCAAGAGCTGAGCGAGCGACAGACAGAACGACTCGAGGTTCTAAATGTCGCACGAAGGAAGGAACAACGGAGAGTCGACGAAGCCAGCATGCGCATCAAGCATGAGAACATGAAGGCCATGTCAAGTTTTCTGGCTACCGCGACCGAACCCAAACTATATTTCAAACCCTGGGAGTTGCTTCCGGAACAAGAAGATCAGATCAATCGTCAACGTGAAGACATTGACGTGCAGATAGATCAGGAGCTTGACGACTTTGACCAGGTCCGCCAACGCTGGCAGAACGAGGACGCAAACGGAGACGCCCATCACCAAGACACCACCACCTCACACGCCCAGGACACGTCCAATGGCACAAGTCATGCTGCTAAGCCAGCGACCGAGTCAGCAGTTGTCCAGGACCAAGTCGCAGTTGCAAATCCGGAGACGGAGCCGGAACTTGTGGGCGCAACTGTAACAGAGTCAACTGAAGAGAAGGAAGCTCGAGAGCAAGTGGCAGAGGATGATGATCGACATATAGATGACACGGGCGATATTGTAGTCGAGGCTGACGAGGACACGGTCATCTACTAACATGACGCATTCCTCATATCCTTACAGCCTCGATTGCGTTATATGGACGATCGTATGGCGTGTCTGACCAGCCATTGACAGGATCCTTAAACTTCCTTTGTCCTGGTCGTCAACTTATATGGCTTCTTTTTACGTCTCTTTATTCCACGAGAAGCTGGTTGACTTACTCGTGGAATGTTCTCTTTACCAGGTAGGCCTTGACGGCCAATTCGTTGACTGCCGAGTGTTGGTCCGTCTGGCTACATTTGCTCCATATCGGACGGCAACACTGCTCGCCACCCCTGGAGAAGGTCTCCGATAATGAGTAGCACTGTCGCGGCCTCCTGCCTTGAATCCGTTCTTCTACTGACGGTGTTGTCTCCGTGGCCCAATCTCAAGGCAGGCATCCTGACACGAGTTGCTTCATATCCACCATTCATACTTCGCAGCCGTTAGACATCCTGGCATAACGGAAATTTCATACTGGATGGTATTGTCTCACTCTGATGCAGCTTCCAATCCTCTTCGAATAATGTCATGCACCAAATTTCCCCACGGTACATCTGACTCGCTCGGTATGGGTAATTGCAACTGCCAAATCCATTGTGTATTACGTGAGCCGAGCAACAAAATTGATCTTCATTAGCGAACAGACATCAATATTGCAGATCTCCCGGTCAATCTTGGAGAAGGCGTTTCGAGATCTTCACGACTCTATTTCAAGGTATTGAACATGTATACGTGATTCTGGACCAGCCAACAATAGACGAACTTGCCGGAAGTTTGTCTCAGTCCCAGACCGCTACGACGGTTATGATCTCTCCACGAGGGCTTCTACGGTGCCGTTGAACCTTACTTAGCACTTCGAGGGTCCACATTCGCGAATGAGCACCACTTTCTGCCAACTATGCTCGGTCTACCAAGCTTGATGCCTTGCCTGTATGGTCGCGAGTGGCGGCTAATCTCGGTGTGTTCAAATCCTTCGACCCACTAGACTTGGGCATGTCGACGAGTGAGTATAGCGCCTTCGAGAACCAAAGCAACACATCGGAGGCCATCACCTCCATGACTCGATGGCAGACATCACCTCTCTGGTCTCTTGTATATAAAGTATGGTCCTCTCAAGGTAAGTTGGCTTCCTATCATCTCATCTCTTCCACTCCTTTGACCTCTATACATTCTTTCCGACCTTACCCACTCTCTTTGATCAACAAACAACATCATGCGTTCTGCCCTCATTGTCTCTGCCCTTGCTGGCATGGCTTTTGCCGAACACAGATCATTGATCGGTCGTGATGGCACTTGCAAACTTCAGCCTGCTGGCTCTGGTCCTGTTGCCTCTCCCGATACCATCGAGGGTTTCTTCGCTATTCCCGAGCTGCAGACTC
The DNA here is from genome assembly GCA_024195555.1 of Aureobasidium sp. EXF-12298. Lineage (NCBI taxonomy): Eukaryota > Fungi > Ascomycota > Dothideomycetes > Dothideales > Saccotheciaceae > Aureobasidium > Aureobasidium sp. EXF-12298. The sequence continues at coordinate 18,743 of SWBJ01000128.1, forward strand.
TGTCTTCCAACGCTCCCACCCCTGATGGCTACACTGCTGCTTTCACTGGCTTGAACGCCTCGCTCAACGCCAACAAGTACATGGGACTTTGGACTCTTACCTCATACGACTCGATGGGCTGTGCATCTCTTTGCGACAAGACCACTGGCTGCCAGGCTTTCAACATGTACAGCGAGCGTGACCCTACCCTCGACCCCAACCACACCAACTGCCCTAACCCTCAGTCACTCACCAACTACAAGTGTACCCTTTGGGGCGCCGGTGTCTCTTCTTCCCAGGCCAAGAACTTCGGTCAATGGCGCAACGAGTTCCAGGTCGTCATCACCGGCTCAAACGCATACAATAAGGTTCCTGCTCCTTCCGCTATCCCCGGTTACGACGGTCCTACCCAGCTCGGCGGCGCCATCAACGCACCTCTGGACGCCAACCGCCATGACACCTACATGGGTGTCCGCGTCTACCCCTTTGACAGCAACACCGTTTACGACCCCAGCGTTTGCGCCACTGCCTGCACTTCTCAGACTGCCTACAACAAGGGCCACCCTGCCAGCGATGGTTCCTTCCAGACTTGCCGTTTCTTCAACTCGTGGGTGCAGAGCAAGGATGGTGTTGCTTATGAGTTGCACTGTGGCCTTTACAACCAGACTTGGTCGCCTCAGTATGCTACCAACTATGGACAGTACCAGGGTAACAGCCGCATTACTGTTTCCAGATCTTACGCTTTTACTCTTTCCGAGGTTTCTGCTTAAGTGATCTCTTGAGGTCTTGGGTTTCTTAGTCCTGCTTTTCTCGTGTTCTTATACCATAGCGCAGCTTCTTTTATATTATCGGAGTCGATGTTTCCAGTCATTGGCACGGTATCTTGTATGTATCATTTTGTAGATTAATCATTATATACCATTTCATCCTTTACATTTCTTCTGACTCCCAGCTCTGCAAACTCCACCACTCAATTTACACATGAGCAAGCAAATATCCTAACTACTCTGCCTCGAACTTGCAGTCCACCCTTGCACTTAAGGTGACCTCTCCAGGTTCAAAGAAAGACTCCATAGATGCTGGATCCGTGTCTGCAGATACTGGTCTCCTCGTTCTCTTCGTCTTAGTCTCCACATCATGCTTCTCCCACTGCACTTCTTTAACCTCCACAGGCCACACAGCAGACAACCCCAAAGCCTTTGCATAATCTTTTGCACTCTCCAACGCGTCCTCCACAGCCTCCTTCCGTAACCTTGCCTCGTGAGCCTTGCACGTGGTACTGCTTATTGACCATTTGACACCTTGAATCGACGTATATGGCAGAATCGAAATCTGATTTGCAAAGGTTCCCAAGGCACCAAACTCGGCGATGTGAATGGCGTAAGATACGGATGTGGTGTAAGACCTTTGTGCATTCTTCAACACTGCGCCTTGGGTATCAGTGGGAAGATGAGAAGATGTGTGTATATCGGTCATTGACCAATGTTTTACTATCGGTTTCGCGGTTGCTGAGGGATTGCCCGAGGGCATGGACTGGTTTTTTGTCGAGGACGATACCACAGAGGTCTTGAGTAACAAATCTTCAAGACCACGGCAGGATAATTGTAGCTCTGAAGATACGAAGCTGCGCGAGGATCCTGTGCAGCATATTTCGACGGAGAGGAGGGCGAGTTCCGGTTTGTTGGAGGTGAGGGCGAGACCGGTTACGGATATTGTCAAGGGTGTTGTCATTGTTGAAGCAGAGGTGGATTAGTTCGGGCAGATGGCGTAAGGCTGGGCTGAGGCAATTTGTTGTAGAGACTTAAGATAGGAAGGTGTGGTCTAAGTGTGGAAAGAGCAACCTACTCGAGTACTTATGAGGAAAGACTTGCTTGAGCGTTCATGACTCGAAGTATGCCTGACCTACTTTTTTTCATCCCCGATCTTTGTCTATAGGGTATCTGCGTAGCGAGAAGTTGGACCAATTATGCATATCGATCAAGTGTCAAAAACTAGAATCAACTGGAGGAGTGCTCTTTGAAGTCATTGTTGAGACCTGACCTGAGAGTGTGGCTCCCTGTGATACAGGTCCATATCGTCGAAGATATCGATGTGACTTCATCCAGATCATGTACAGAGGTAAGAATTAGGCGTGCTGCGTTGAGAGAAAAGCATGGGTGTCAGAACAGTGATCGGTAGAGAAGCGAGCCGGCAAGCGGTTTTCGGACGTCATTCGACCGAGGACCACCATGGCGACTCTGTCCAAGTTGATCAATGCAGAAGAATGGCAGCAGCGACTGTAGATGTTTGACTGTTTGGTCGAAATCCGCATTAATGCCCGAAAGAGTAAAATGACCTTTGCGACCCGAAGAAGAGTAGAATTCCTAAGATGGAGTCGTGAGATTTTTGGCGGCCCAACGCTGGCTTGCCGTTTTGTTACACAGGTATCCTCGCTCGTATATTCTTCCCACACTATTGTTACATTTAGAAACAGAAGAAGAAACCATGCTCGCCGAGCACCCCAAAATTTGCGCCAGATCTCCAATGCTTTCTTTCTTTTGTACACATTCACCAGCGCCTTCTCTACAAAGCATTTTCAACAAAATGTTTATTACACGCCTGAGTCGGTTCCAAGGAAACGCAGGACAGCCTCGTACATGCCAAACATGATGGCAGCGCTGGGCACGACTCTGAGCATATGCGGCACAAGGCCACCATACAGAGCAGCCATACCCTCTTCCTTCCAGACCAGCTTGAAGCACTGGGCCAGGCCAGTGTATTTGAGTTGGGGCACGCCATCAACCGACGTGGTAACGGGGGCTTGACGCAGTCGCGTGCGAACAACCTCGTGAGGGTATGTGATGAGTGCGGCGACAAACTTGGCACTTCCAGCAGCTCCGAGTTTGAGAGACCAGGAGAAGGCTTCATCCCAAGTGGTGCGTTGGCGACCGGAGAGGACAATGCGCTCTTCTCGCACAGCGATGTAGCTCTTCATCTTTTCGTAGAGTACCCATTGTAATGTGCTTTCTGTCACGCCCAGGTAGCTGGCGCTTAATCCTCTGTACAGTCCACGGATACCTTCTGAGCGTACGGTTTGCATTGTGCAGTCCAGAGCATTCTTGTATTTTCTGCCGTCCAAACCACTGCCGGATTTCTCTGCTAATGATTTGTCCAATTGTAGTCGTGTCTTCACGAGCCAGATGGGGTTTGTGGCGGTTCCTGTGAGCATGCCTGATCCAGCGGCAGCTAGCAGATGGATCCACGAGGCTTCCTTGCCATCGTTGAAGTTTTGCGACAGGATTCTCTTTCCGTTTCCGTATGCGAAGAAGTTGATGGCTCGTGCTGGCACGACACCAATGAGGTTGGGGCCGAGGCCCTTAAAGAGAGCGCGGGTTCCTTCGGTGCGAGGGATGGCGGTCAAGATCTGGAAGGTTTCTCGGATGTGGAGGATAGCAGTTCGGGAGTAGGAGAGTTGCGACAATGGCGGGATACCTCGTGCGGCGCGAGCGGCGGAGAGTTGTGTTTGGTAGAAGTCGGACTGTAGGCGGATTTTGAGGACATCGAGAGGGCAGGTCAAGGTAGCAGCGGTCATTCCACCGAGGCTGTGGCAATTGGATCAGCAAGATGAAGGCGGTATTGGCAGCGGTGCAGAACTAACCCTCCAGCGACAAAGTGAGCCCATGACTTTGCGACAGGTGGTGGTGAGGCTAGCTTGGCTCCATCTTGTGCTTTTTGAGGAGATGCGTCTCCAGTTTCTCTGGATTGAGGTATAGGACTCGGGTCGATGACAGCAGCTCGCGCGGCGGCGATGGACGGGTTGGCCGTCATGAACAGAGGTAGCGCGAGATGGGCGTTGTTGAGCGCAAGTGACTGTGGCAGAGAAAGTGAGTGCCGGTGCTCGAAGAGTTTGGGGTTGCTTGGGTGGTGGTGCGTGATTGAAGATAAAATGGTGCCTGGGCCCTGGATCAAAAAATGTCGATCGAGAACGAACTCTCCGCATCATTGCTGCAGGCCGAGACGAGTCATGCAATCACCACACGGGTCTTTTGAAGCTTATCAGATCTTAGCACCGTCATCCATCTTTCCTTCCCTCTATAACACACAACCACTACACACATCTCAACATGCAGTGCACACGACGTCTACTAGCTCCTCCTGGCTTCTGGAAGCGAAGTCTACTGGAACTCTCGAGGCTGTCGAGCATCGGTCCGTCTTTCCGTACTCATCTTACTCTACCAATTCGACAGCTAACATGGTCGCAACAAACAGCTCTCAAGGCCGAAGCAGTCAATCGTCCCGACAAACCCTTCCCTCTCATCACATTCGACAAGCCAGAATCCTCAGAACTATGCAAAGTCATGTCAGACGAAGACATGGGCGGCTTCTCAAACGTCAACTTCGACTTTGTTCCCGCCCACGCACAAGACCCTCCACACATCCGTTTCCACGGCACAATCTCAAATGAACTTCCCACCGATAGACCAAACATTCAAAGGTCCGGCTATGCCGCATGGCGCACAAGAGACATGGGTCGCAATTTGTTCGGCAAGGGCCTGTGGGACCTCGACTCGTACAGCTACATTGCCCTCAAAGTCAAGAGCGACGCCCGCAAATATTTTGTCAATGTTCAGACCGAGTCGATCGTGCCGACGGATCTGCACCAGCACCGTTTATATGCTCAGAAGCCTGGAGATTGGGAGACGGTCATTGTCCCCATCAGCGAGTTCGTCCGTACCAACCACGGCATGGTCGTCGAGCCTCAAAGTGATATGATGCGTCAAAAGGTCAGAAGCATTGGCATAGGTTTGATTGACCGCGTCCCTGGACCCTTTGACCTCTGCATTGCCGACATCTATGCTACCAACAACGCTGGCGGCAAAGACTTCAACAAGCAGCCTGCCATAGATGATCAGGATCTGGAGAGCGACGGCTTGTTGGTCAAGAAACAGTAGATTTCTCATTCATGGTATTTAGCAGAGTTTTTGAAGCCAGCATTTTTTGTATATAATCCTCGCGCGAAAGCTGCATCTCATTCAAGTCTATACTTGCAAGTCCGTATATTCAAAAACAACACAAACAACACTCCAAGACTCCATGACCGAGTCAAAAGTATTTCACGTGAAAGAAAAGCCAAAAGATCCAGCCCCGTAAAGGGCAGCAGCGAGCAGCTCTCGGTCCCGCACAGACCAAGACCAAGACCAAGGGCAACTCCTACTCCGCAAAAGCGATAGCCAGCTGTACTCTACCGCGCAACATCTCCTGTCCGTCCCTTGTCGCATTTCCAATTCAATCAACTACCAACGACACATTCCGCCCTCCTCCGCCAACTCCCAAACCACATCTACACACACACAGCAACCATGTCGTCAAGCCAAATGCAAGAGATCATGGAGATGCCCCGCGAGTTCATCAAGGACGGCACTCAATTCATCAACCGCTGCACGTATGTCTTTCTCTCTCCTCTCCCTTCTTTCTCTGCTCGTGCTACCGCTGCTGCTCTCCTCCACTTCTTCTGTATACACCACTAATCACTTTATATACAGTAAGCCCGACAAGCGCGAATTCCTCAAGATCAGCCAGGCCGTCGGTGTCGGTTTCCTCGTCATGGGTGTCATTGGCTACATCGTCAAGCTGAGTACGTTGATCTTCTGGAAAGAAGAAGGATGAAGAGGGACTAACAAAGCAACACAGTTCACATCCCCGTCAACAACATCCTCGTCGGTGGCGCATAAACGTGCTGCAGCTTTATCCATCGTCCGATCCTCGACTTTCCTCTTCACCCCTTCGATGCGAAATCAAAGAGGACAGAAGGAGCGATTATACCCTCGAAATATCGGACAAGAACAGCTTGATACCACCTTTTGCGACACACACCTCTCGAGATACCTCTCCTCGAGTACCCGCTTTCTGCATTTTCCAATTGTACAATTTTCTTTTCCATTCAAAGAGCGAGGGAATCTCTGGGCGTTTAGAGAAAAGCAAGGCCTCTTTTGCAGTTATATCTTCGATACCACCCAATCCGCAAATACAAAAACACGTCAAAAACATAGGCATACACACTTTCAAGTCCCAGAGACTATTGGTTCTGAAAGAGAGTCTATTCACGTTCTGGGAAATTGATACCGAAAGGAAGCAACATCCATCACATATACAGCCTCTCTACCCATGAACAAAAACGCAAAAGAAGAAAAGAAGAAAAAGAGTGTTCCCAAAATATATTCCTAACCACATGAAGCCAGCCCTCCAAAAGCACCAAAAAGAAACTCCACTACTTCTTCGCGCGCAACGAGCAAAGTCGTTCTAGACACTTTGAGGCTGAAGAGTCAAGCTCATCAGAAGAAGCCTACTCTCCCTCTTCCTCATTTCGAGCCATCTGTGCCCGCGTTACAAATCTCGATCGTCGGGTAGATGTGCCTCGGCCGGTAGCAGTGGTGTTTTCGTAGTATCGGCTGTCTTGTTCGAGCTGTGGATTCAGTCTTGCTCCCATCTTGGGCTCGCCCTCGTCCGAACTGTTGCCGTCGTTCCAGCTGTGTACCGTACATGTTCCTAGGCCGTGATCCCATCCGTTCCAAGAGGTTGCTATATTTGCGTCAGTTGTGCATTCAAAAGTTATTAGAGTGTGTGCTTGACTTACCAGCAACGACTGGCGCGGTAGGATGCCAACTGGCGTCTCGAACGATGGTACTCCATTGGCTTCGGCCACCACCGTTCTCCCAGCGACCAACGTATCTCTCATCTCGTTCTGGTCGTGAGTTTCTGGTTGCCTCCAGCACGTCGATCTTGCCTGCTATCGTGGCATCCATGTTCCAGATGTAGACCGAGCCATCGTGACTTCCACTGTACACATATCGTCCATCTGTACTGCCTGGTGGTGAAAAGTGACACCTGATGAGTGTCTTGAGCACCTTGTGGCCGCGGAATGTGACCAGACTATTGTCGTGAGGATGAGCTTCATACTCTTCCTCATCGTAAGGTGCAAATCTGTAATCGAAGCCTGTAGTATGTTCTTCTGGATCAATCTTGTCAAATCTCTCGGTCGACATCATCATACGCAGATCCCACAACTTCATCGTCTGGTCTTTGGCATTGCTGAGCACATATCTGCCATCGCCCTTGCTGTCGATGTATGTAATTCCCTCGGTATGACCAACAAAGGCACCAGCTTCACGGCCATCGCCCATTGATCGTCGATCCCAGACCTTCAAAGTCGTGTCGTCTGATCCCGAGTACAGAATATGTGGCGATGTTTGGTCTCCATAGCAGACGGCATTGACGTCGTCCCTGTGACCATGGATTCGAAGTATCGATTGTCGTGTTTCGATGTCGTACACGTAAACACTTGAGTCTGAAGTACCGGCAACGATCTCACGTCCATCACCAGAGTAGCGGAGAGACCAGATACCAAAATGTCCCCAGCCACGTCCATTTCTTCTGGCTTGTCCCATGTCGGCAAAGTCCAGTATCGTTGGATCCATAGTGTTGTCGGGATCTGTGGGAGAAAGACAGACGGCACTTCTGATGGAACTGTATGCCAGGAATCTGTTGTCCGGACTCAAGGTCGCATCGGTAATAGTCCATTGACCGCCATAATAGTGCGCCGTCTTATAGTACTTCCATCTGTATGGGTTCGAAGTATCATACATGCGAACCTTGAAGTCTTGCGCGCATGAGAAGAAGAAGTTGCCATCGTCGGAAAACTGGCCAGAGTAACATCGGTGGTTGTAGTTGATGATGCTGTCGGCCTGTGTTGAGGGTATCATGGTCTGGGATATGAGCTTGTTGGCACTCTTCTGAGCACCGTAGCCACCTACTCCAAGCTCACGCATCATGTTCCGGTATGCGAGCTTCCTTTTACGACCAAATGTTCCTCGCGGGCGCTCGGTAGTGCCGAAAGTGCCAGACTCCATCAGCTTCTTTCCCTCCTCGCTGGGGACCTTGGGGTATCCAGAGCCCTCTCTCTTAGGCCGTCTAGCCCTTCTTCCCATAGCATGCCAACCAATGTATGAGTCGTCCTCGTAGTCGTCGTCGTCGTCATCGTCGGCAACAAGTCCGCCTCGGTGCTGGCCAACCATGTTTGCGAAGAGTCCTCTGAGCCCAGTGTTTCCGAGTAGTTGTAGAATCTGCTGTTGTGTGACTACAAGACGTCAGCCGATATGTATCTCATAGTAGCCTTCGATTGCCACTGACGAGCGATGGTTTGTCTTGCAGGCTGTGTCCGTGTCGGCTCTGCTTGTGATGATTCCTCCTCGTTCTCGTTTGATTCAGCGCCTGCCGTGGTTTCTCTGCCTTCTTCATCGTCGTCATCGGTCGTCTCGAAATCTATCATGACTGGTCCGAGCCCCTCATCGGCGTCTATTGTGATATAAGTTAGCTTTTGCCACAACCTGAAGCCTTTATTCTGTGCGAGTGGATTACCGTAGAACTCGGTCTCCTCGATATCTTCCGATCCAGCAAAGTAGATTTCGTCTCCAGTTGCATATTCGGTGCCATCTTCATCTTCGAAGTCCATGTCGTCATCGTCCTCCCAATCATCATCTGCTGCTGGTGCATAGATTGGGCTTTGTTGTGAGGCAGAGGATTCTGACTGGCCGCGAGGAGGAGAGCTCATCTTGTCCTTGGGCAAACGTCTGTTGGTGAACAAGCGAAGGTAGTTCGAGGATCTAAGACTCGAGCCGGACTATCAAGAGCCTCGGAGTGGAGCACGGAAGCTTAAGATGGAGTTAGTGCGCAATCTCCGTTTCTATCATGTGTGATGCGAGTAGAAATGGTGTGATGAGTTTAGAAAATGAATGGCCTCGAGATCATTATAGTCTCTTACGGATATAAAGAACTGACAAGCTGGAAAGCAGAGTCGAGGAGGTTTGAGAGGTCTATCTGGAGACGACGACTGAACAGGCAAGAGCGACATGCACCTCCGGGCGGCCGACATGCGGGAACGACCTCCAACAACGGCGTTCCTCGGTGTCAAACCAAGAAGACGACAACTTCGACAGCATGTTCACATCAAGCTCCTTCTATCAGTGTTGTGCTTCAAGACGAAGCCCTTGACCTCTGTACCTAAAATCTATGATCGCGGTATGAGAAAGCAATTTCCCTTCTTCCAATGCAGGTGATTAGCGTGGATGGTGTCCAAAGCACCATTTGATCATGTCTTCAGCATGCTCGACGAGGGACCACTTTGTATCAGTCGACCAGGATGTTCGAGTTACCTTTGGATGCTTTAAGCGAAAGCAACTCTATTGTGACCGAACTCAAAGGATATTTAGCATCAGGAAATCATAGGCAGGGTCATCCCAGAAACATAATTTACTTGGCGAAGAAAAAGAAGAAGAAATGACACACGTCTAGCGATGCACAAAACGCAGCACTATTGAGAGCATGCAATTCTTTCTCTTCATTGCCCAAGTTGTCTTTACTTATACAAAAGGAAGACGATCGCTATGAAATGAACCAGACCCATCCTCGCTCGCTTGCAAGAACGCCAAAAGGATTTAATGAACTGTATCTGGAGACCCAAGGAGAAAGGAAAGGAAAGTAATAACATAGGATAAATCAGGCTTCCTCACTTTTTCTCTTCTTTTTGCGCAGCAGCAGCGGCGGCAGCCTTCTTCTTCTTGACCGCGTCTTTCAGCGTTGACAGCCTCTCCTCAGTCACCCTAATCGCATCTTCCACTTGATTTTCTTCCAATCCATGGTTGCGGAGCTTGCGGCCCATTTTCTTGGTACCGAGCACCTTCTGTCTTTCGTTCTTGTCTTGCTGTGAGGCACCGCCGATGGGAAGACCGTTGCTCAAGCCGACTCGATCTTCAAGCCAATCCCAGAGTTCGCTTTCCTCTCTGCGCCAGAGCTCTTCGTATGCGGCAAGTCGTCCGGGCGAGTCGATCGAGAAACCAACGCCCGTGGAGCGGTTGCGAGAAGGGAAGAGCCAGGTCCAAGCAAGTAGCAGGACAAGAATCGTAATGATGGCCTGTGTGGAGAACAGTGGCGGGAAGATGCTGACGATAGGTTCCAGCAGTCCACGAACAGGCTCGAACAATCCCCAGTTTGCTTCCTCTGGCACCTTCTTAGATGCGACTGCGACACGTTCGCTTTCAGCTGGTACGCCAGCATCGTTTCTTCGTCTTCCTTTGCCCTTGCCGCGTGGAGCACCTTTTGTAGTAGCTTTGGTGGCCACACCGGCAGTGATTGCAGCGACCAAGTCCTTGACGTATTGTGTTTGACCATCGTTCGCACCTTTCTCAATGGGTCCCTTCAACCAACTCTTGCCGGTCCACTCGACTGTACAATTGGCAATCAATCTGGTCGAATTGTTGGGACCCCACATCATGCAATATCTGGTCTTCGTCGTGAAGACACCTCCGCTGGGCACGTCGGGGGTTGCAGTACTGCAGTTGACGCTGACGCACTTTTCGAGATCAAAGTTCTCTACAGTGGCAGTGACGATACACTTCGTTTGTCTTGGACCAACAGGTGCATTGAGAGGCTTGATGTAAGAGTAGGTGAAAGTTCGGTGGGTGTCGTCCAGGCCGCCTTTTTCGTTCTCGAAGACAAGCTCACGGGATTTCTGGTCGTCGACCAGCCACTTTTTCATAAACGCACCCGACGCCGGTCCCCAAACTAGGGAATAAACCTTGCCGAGAGGAGCAGGTATTGTGAGGTCGGCTAGTGGTCTGTCGTAATGGCTAGCATCATCTCCGCACTCAGTGGGAGCATGTGTAGCTGGCCCTGGGAAGTCAGTAGAAGCAGCTGCACCAGGTGCGACCGCTTCGATGACCTCTGCACCTTTTGTAGTGCCATTACCAGACGAGACACCAGCTGTCATGGGAACGGCAGAAGTTTTCCGACTCACGGCCTGGTCACCAATTTCGCTACCAGCGATACTGCCACCAGGCTCGTAGAAGCTCCCATCGTCATGGTCTTCGTCTTCATCGTAGACATCGTCTTCAGTTGCTTCGTTAGAGCTGTCTCTGTCGGACGCGACCGATTCAGCACGCTCGGTCTTATCGCCAGTGCTGGCATCGTCTATTGCCACACCGTGGAGAGAGCTTTTCAGATTGGGATGGCTGATTTTCCAGATGCCAATGAGAAGATCATAGGTGGAGTCTCTGGCCACTAAACTGGCAAAAACGTTGCGAGCATGTAAAGTCTGAATGACAATTGCGTTGGGAAAGATCACAGCTGTGCTTTTCTTCTCAACTGACACGACCTCATCGAAGCTGATGACCAGATTGGTCACCCAGCCGAGGATGTTGCTGGAGAAACAGATGTGACCCTCTGAGATGTAAAGTCTGCCATGGAGAAGAATGTCACGCTGTAATGCTGCACTATAGTCCTCGATCAAGTAGTCGTCCTCTGGCACACTCCGGAACAGCTGATGGAAATCTTTGTTGCGCTTGCTGCTGGCCACAGCAAAACCAGTAGTACGATGGCCTTGACCGATCGCACCAGGAATCAGAGTGGCGCTACTAGCAGAAACCGCAGCAGCGAGAGTACCACCGGTCGCGGCAGAGCTGCCACGATGTCTTCTGCGACCACTGATCTTGCTTCTGACCGAACTGGAACGCTTGACGGTGTCGAATGTACCCGAGGTTCTGGGAGGTGTCTGGAAGCCTGCATCCGAGCCATCGCCAGAGACCACAGAAAGAGGCCTTGCACCTGTTGCCTGGCTTACTGCCTTCTCTACAGGCTTTTCATAAGCAGCAGTCACAGCGCGGTTTGCGGCACTCTCTTCTTGCCGCTGGCCATTGATACTCGATTGCGAAAGGTTGGGTGAAGCACCCGTTAGATCCACGTTGGAATTCATTGGGCTGACGTCGGAGCTTTCGGCACTGATGCCAAGTTGGTCTAGACTGAGGTCGCCTTTACCGAGAGTTGCGACAGCCAATTGGCGTTTGGTGCCTTGCTCAAGTTCTGGTGAACCAGTTGTCTCGACACCAGGAATGACTTCTTCGCCGCCTGCGGCGTCTGCTTGATCGGATTGCGGAGACTTGACCTTCTGATTCGAAGCAATAGACGTATTCAGACTGGTACTGAGCTGGTTGGCAGCGTTCTGGGCCGCGCTGAAGACGGAGGAAAAAAAACCAGACGAGGTAGCTGGAGTAGTGATTGTGCCTCCGGGTGTTTTTGCTTCTTCAATATGCGGAGTCAATGGGGAAGCGGCGAGCTTGCTCGAGGTGAAAGTTCCAGCTCTTTTACGTCTCTGAGCAGCAGCGTTTACGTGTGAAGGAGGGACGTTGATGGCGGAATTGAGTGATGAGGCAGAAGCATTTGAGAAATGGGTTTGAGGCTCGGTAGGTGTCGGAGGTGTCACGAAAGTGGTAGGAGGCTCAACGGTATTGGGAGGTGTAGAAGGCACGGTGGTGATGATTGTGGGCTTGCGCGGCAACGATTGAGGAGTTGTGGGACGTGGAGAAGACACGACGGGGTCTTTGAGATCGAGAACTAGGTCTGGGAAGGCCTCGTGTGATTCCGTGGGTATATCGGCCACAGGCTTCTTCTTGGGCAAGGTAAAAGCGCCTTTGAATCTATCGACAGGCGACGACTTCTGTTTATCGGTGTTGGCAGAGAGCGACAAAGAGGAAGCGGACTTGTCGGGAGATGCGGGGCCAGCCAGTGGTGCTTCGAGATTGGGAATGTCGTCAGGCAAGGGGTTGCTAGTGGCAGCAGCGTTGATAAGTGGTGAGGAGAGGGTCAAGTAGCCGGCGTGGGACTGGTGGGGAGAAAGGGTAGGTCTGACGGGACTGGTTTGGGACAGAGCAGTCAGCAAAGGAAGAATTGAGAGCCCTTTTGTAGGCTAGCAATATTCAAAGACGAGTGTGAGCGCAGCCCGTATCGTTGCGTATCCCAGCACGCGTGGTACGGAGAGGGATCGGAGTCGGGGCCACCAGGGTCCTGGTCGATGGGTGATTGCGATTGCACCCTTCGGAGACGACTCATGGGCCCATCTTGTTGCGATCGGCGTTACGACGACCCACGGCGCTCGGACACTTGGCACATACATAGCCTCACCTTGAGTAGAATCACGACAATTGGAAGGGTGGACTCACACTTGGTCATCTTCGTCTTCGGTCAGTAGACTGCTATGCCCGCTGCCCTGGTTTCCCAGAGAAAGCTCGCTGGGGTTGGGGGAAGTGCCCCGTTGACTTCCCGAGATCTTGTCGGCAGATGGCGATGCCGAGAGGAGGACGCTGTCTTGGGTGCTGCTCTTGCGGCGTGATTTCTTGGACGAGGGCAAGAGGCCACGCAGACCTTTGGACGAGTCGTCGCTGTTCCGACGGAGGTCTTGCGACTTGCGAGCTCGTCGTTCCTTGACTTTGGCAAAGACATTGTCAATCGACGGCTTGAGGCCCGAGACATGGTCGTCCATGGGTCCGCCTATCGTACTGTTGGAGTCGTCACGGTCGGCGGCGTCCTTGCGACCTCGACGAAGGTGCAGCGACAGATTGCGACGAGGGACATCGGTGGATGCCATGGCGTGTTTGGGTTCAAAGTCTATCGTGTTTGGTCCCGCATGCCGGCGCCAAGGTTGGTAGCTTGTAGAGGTTTTGTGAAGGTCGAGCTGGGGGGGAAGGAAGTCCAAAGTAGACAAGAAGGTGAGGCGTAGGTCGAGAGGTAACAGTCTGTATGCGGAAGTAGGTGAAACAGTGGAGATGGGTAGGTGGAGTATATAGAGGGTCGGCTAGGGGAATATATTGCTGCACTATGAGCCTCCAGATGCCTTCAATCAAGAAATTGCGGGGAAGTGTTTCGATGACGAAATGCTATCACATGCCTGCCGTTTTCTGTTGTTGCGGCTAAGTTGAGTTATCTTATCCTTGAATCCATCGATGCTGCAGATCAGGCACCATGGAGGAGGCTCCTTTGACTTTGGTACGCACACGGATCAAACATGAGCTTCTCCTGCTGACATCGACCAGGCGCACTCGCATACGCGCAAAGCAGCTGCCGAAACTTCAAAGTCGAATCTCGCTGTAGCGGCCACCGAACACCTCGCCGCCGCTGAGCAATACGCCAGGGCCCAACCTTCGACATCCGATCCCGAGGCCTTGCGTATCCTGAAGCTTTTGGAAGTACACCACCGCCAGCTAGCTCATATCATCCGCTCGAAACATACCATCGCGAAAGCCGTACAAGACGCTCAACATGTCGACCCTTCTGAGCCAGACGCCTCAGTAGCCATCGTCTCACCTCCTGTCGCTCCTTCATCCGTCCCTCCTCCTACTACTCGCATACACCCGTCGCGTCGCGAGTCCTCACCTGCCCTTGCAAAAGACATAGCCACCCGCAGAGGCATACCGCAACCGCCGTCTTCGCTCAACCCTCGCAAGATCGCCCCTTCGACCGCCACATCTACTCCTTCCATCGACCGTCGCGCTCCCCCAACGTCTGGCACCTCCGGCACCTCAACCCAGGCAAAGATACAAGACGATGGCTTCTCCCGCTTCTACTCCAACTGGACCACCGGTCCTCTTTCTCGCCTATCATCCATGCTTGCTTTTACTGCCCTCCCTCTGACAGACGCTCCTGAGCCCGACTCACCTACCTCCTCCCGCCACCAAAAAACAAGCGCGAGAGCTTCGAACGACCCCGATGTCAAGTCTCTCATCTCGCCTGCTGCCTTGAACGCTTTGCAACAACATGGTCATATTGGTCCTGGCGAGAGTTTCTACGTGATACCAACGAGTGGTGGTACCGCTTCCTATGCCAACATCGTCACACGTGAACAGCGTTATGCCCGTCGACATCCCCTCTCCAACATCAGCGAGGACGACCCTACCGAATTTGTCGACGCACAAGAGACACAGACTGCGAAACAACCAAATCGCGGCTTGATCTCGGAGCGAGAAGAAGAATTACAACTTCAAAACGACACACTCAAGCAAGCTCTTGATCATGTGAGCCATCGATTGCAGGCATTCGAGTCGCACGCCCAAGATGCCTCGATGGCCGCGTTGACGCACAGTGTGGCCAGTGTACGAACAACCCATTCTGCTGCTCCTTCGGGTACATCGAGGCAATCGGATGACGAGCTACAGGCCGCCATGAAAGAAATCAAGAGACTCGAGCACGACAATGCCAAGTTCAGAGCATACTACGCCAAGCTGAAAGACAGTGCAAAAGCGAGGAGAGCCGAGCCCAAAGGCTGAATCCCAACGGCGAGCATCCTCTTTTACGTTTTCCATGATACCCTGTTTTCTCAAGATACCCCTTTTATACTGTTGTAACCATATGAATTTTGAAATCTTTTAGCCAAGAGGCCACATCTCCAATCCCGATATGTTCCATTTCCGTTGTAGAGATGCACGATGCTTTCCAGAAGAGAGTTGGTTTATGGAAAGAGAATTTCAGATATAGGATATTAGTATCGACATGGTTCCAGCCCGAGAAGTGTTCATACGTCAATCTCAACCTCAAGGTTCGTCATCTTCTTGCTGCTTGACTCTGCCTCTTCTGATCATGTCCCCCATACTCACCGGAGGCCTTCTTCTCTCCTCTCTGGTTCGATACGGTAACAACCTCGACTCCCGCAACTCGATCTCCAAACAAGCTCCCAATCTCTCCAGAATCCACTCAGTCTCTGACTTGTGACCCATCAGAGGGCTGGCTCTACTCAACCACGACCACCTATGATCGACGCGTCTCTTCTTCCACTCCTCTCTAGTCTCTGGCAATCTCAGTTCTTCAGGCACGATCAATTCTCCATCCAAAGCTTCGGCATCAGCATCATTCGCCATGAGTTTGAGGAAGTACTCCCATTCGCCCCACTCGTAGCGTATAGGGGGCGAGGCGTTGAGGTCTTTCATCATGCGTTGGGTCTCTCGTGCGAGCAAAAAGTTGTAAAAGTGGATGTCGCGTTCGAGGGTTTCGCCGTGCTGTTCTGCGGCGAGCGCGTCTTCAAGTTCTTCAGCTTCAAGGTGTTTGGCCATGCGGTCGGCTATGCGGTCTGTCATGGTGATGTGCTGATCGGCTTCGTCGTCGGTGTTTGTGCCTTCTGTCTGGGTTACACCGCCAGGATGCAGATCGTGGTGGCGATGGTGCGAAGGGTGGGTTGCTGTAATAGACGTCCAAGCTTTGGTTATGGCGGATCTAATGCCTTGCTCAGAGGGTAGGACTGTCAGGGAACCAACCCAGTCCGTAAAGTTGGAGACGACTTGAACTACTGTGTCGCCCATGTCTGAGATGAGGATTGTGAGGGTGGGAACGGCTAGAAGTGACCAAAGGACGAAGAAGGCTTTGCTAGAGTTCGCCGTCGGTGTGTAATCTCCATAACCGATCTTGAAGTAGAAGTGTTAGCAAGGTCCGAACTTCATGACCTCGTGATGTCGACTTACCGTAAGCAAACAAGTATAGGTAAAGTACATTGACTGGAAGTAGGTCCATCCCTGCGCTCTTTCCGCAACCTGGAAGATAGCAGAACCAGCAAGCCAGAGAGTAAAAGCAGCAGTCGTAGAAACAGCCAAGGCAACCCACTTGCGATCTCTCTCAGCACATTCCTGGACTCTTCTCATCGCCTTGAATTCTTGTTCTCGTTTCTGAGCAGCATTCGTGTAGCTTTCCTCGAATCTTATGGTTTGGAAACGACTTATGCGCATTCGTCGTTTGCCATTGCCAACGCTATTGACAGCTCGTTGTCGCTTTTTCTCCATCATTCGGGCGGACATCTTTTTCTGCCCTCGTTCTAGGATCAAAGTGCGGATAGAGCCGACGACCAGACCGAGGATGACGATGCCTCCGATGGCGAAAGGTATGAACAAGGATCGGCCGGTATTGGTGCTTGGTCTGAGAGGTCATGTATTAGCTCATACTTGTTCCGAGTCTCGAAGCACAAGTCAAACGTACGAGTAGTCTCCGAGGCCAACCGTAAGCAGCGTTACGTCTGCCCAGTACACGGCATCCATATACTCCCACTTCTCAACATGACTGAACACCAGGGCTCCGAGTAGAAGGTAGGTGAAAAAGCTCATGGTTTGCAGCATCAATGTTCGTTGAGCTGTAGTCAAATTGAATTGTCTCGCATAGTGCCCTTTCCAAGCACCATAGACAGTCAAACACATGAGAATGGCAATGATCAGGTAGATACCAGCAGCCATGATTGCATAGTAAAAAGCTGACGTCAAGGCATGCCGAGCAGCGGGTGCAGCAGGAGAGTTGGATGGGAGTTGGTAGGAATGCGCGATGCCCAAAGCGATAAGATCCGCCATCAAGAGCCCGGATGAGACAGTAAAGCCAACAATAGTGATCGGTTGCGCTATCGAGAATCTCAGGCGGTGGGCCATGTTGAGTAGCAATGAACCGTTTGCAATCAGGGCGAGACCTAGGGAGACAGCATTGATTGCGATTAACCTGTCAACTTCTTGTCAGAAAATCTCTCGTGTTAGAATACAATTCATGTTGCAAAGCACCATTTTGGGTCGTCGATGGTAGTGCCATTATTGATGGTACCCCCGGGCGGTATGTAGACTCTCCAACTGGAAGACAAGGCACATATGGAAAAGGCGGAGGCCATGGGCCCAAATGTACCTGCGATCAACGGACATGCTGTCGATTCGAACCAAAAGCGGCTGCAGCGTATGTGTCAGTGCATGCATCAACTGTGAGCCGAAAGCCATGTTCTCACCTTGGATCCGTGAAGTCTCGTTCTTCTCCCAGATCCCCAGAATCTTCTTGCCCTGCATTTTTGCCCTGATTGTCACGCGAATCGGTTTCCTCCGCTGCCTGCTTGATAGGCTCGTCGATGGGGTCGCTCATCCTCTCGTAGGATCAAAAGTGTACTGATAGTATGCCTCTGCAGACATGCCCCAAAACACAGGCTTCGATAGGTTCATAATACAGCGAAGATATGAATGTAGGGGCTGTAGTAGGTTATCTAGAGAATGTTGATTAAGGAGGACGGCTCGAAGGTTGAAACTAAAGGCAAGCCACTTTCGTAGCGTTCTGCCAGTCAAGCTTTCTGCCAAGGTACGTAAGCATGGTCACAGCGTGGAGTCCCCATATGTGGCGGTGCAAAAAGCTGGAGAGAGTTTGGATTCAAGTTTGCATTTCGGAAGTTCGATTCCAGGTGGTATACGATGTGAGCAGCTATGGGATACACCAATCGTCTCAGATAGGGGGATATGGCCACAAAGAGTATGATGAGCAGCGAACTCTGGGAGCATTATACATCTTCTCAACCTGGAGCATTCTTTGTACATTTTGACATTTTTGAGGCATACGTATATCAGCACAGCAGTGCATAGCTTCACCGGCTGGCAATTCCCTCCGGCTCAGTCGGCTCCAGTATACGTTCGTTAGCACGTACCTTAACATAACGAAAGTCAGAAGAGATCCAGGACTGCCATGAAGGCTACAAGATGTCAACCAAGACCTTGCAATGTTCCATTCGCTTATCATGGACCGTGCACCACGCTAGTATAACGCAAAATTCAATACACATCTGGCGCGTCAGTCATCAAGTAGTCTCAGTATCTCCATACTCAACTTCATCGTTCAACCTCAGCTCCTCACAGGAAGCACTGGGGTGCAAGCTCTTCATGGAATACATCTGACGCCGCCCATGCCGTGGGATCCTGGTATGTACTGCATCCAGGATCAAAGGACTATGGCACACGAAGATGGAAAGGTTCAACTCAAGATGTTTGATGATGTCTGCCGCTCGCTTGCAAACTTAGGATGCCTGATCTCAGTACCATCTACTATAGCTCTCAGCAGGGCAGATAGTAGATGGTTGACTGCTTGAGTGTGACCTCTGGACCGTCCTGGGTTCGCATCATTCGAGCTCAACTGCAGCGCAGGAACTGCATGAAGTTCTGAACCGCCTCAGGTCTGACGTTCAAACCTTCAGCCGTGCTAACATACATCAAGTTCACAGGTAGGTGTCCAGTAGGTGTATGATCTGTCTGTCCGCTTTACATTTAACCAGATGGTAGGGAGATGTACAGCTGCATTGAGACCTTGGCTATGCACCATCCTTGGGAGCCGGAAGTATAGCTTTCATGCTGATCAACATTGGATCCGACCTCGAAATTGGAAGGCCAGAGCTGGTCGAAAGGGAATGGGGCAAGCACATGTTTGCATATCATTCTGGCTCCTTGCTCTTTCTCTGTTGCTGCAGTGGCTTCCGGTCTTGTCCTTCGGGGATGCTTGTCGGAAAGCAGACTGCATGTTGGCTTCTGGATCTTTGACTGGACGACACACACCCTGATACTTCAACACAGCAGTCAGCAATCGGGCTCTTGTCTTTGAGAGAGAAGCAGATACGACTTATTTCCTCACCTCTTCTCAGCTGTGGGAATCTACTGGACTCTAGAAGAAGCGGATCGAGGAGTTACCTTTGATACGCGTGGGTCCGCTGTGCTTGCTCAGGAAGCTGCCGGTCGCGTCACTTCCACTTCCTGTCCGAGCGTTCCTTTTCAAAGCGCTCCTTCCTCAGCAAACACTGCCTCTCGCACTCATAAAGCTGCGTCTTCTCTTCTGACACTTCTTCCTTTCCTCATCACAAACATCGAGACAGCTCTTCAAAAGCAGTGTAAGTGATATCCATACATCCATCTATCCCTCTTCCATCCGCACTCTTCCACCATCTCTCAACTCACCTGCCTTCCTTCCTCCGGCGCGCCTTGATCATCACTGCGCCTCGATCATAATTGACACACTCTCCGCCTGTAGCTTGACACCGAGTTCCTTCTAACTCGCTCCTTCTCACCACCTCGCGCACTTTCCTTCGCGCACTTTACTTCGCACATCTGTAAGTTTCTCTTCCTCACCGCTACAGCCATCTCTCTGCATCAACACTCCATCTCCTGTTCATCAGCTTCCTTCCACTTCAAACCACTCTACCACTCCATCCCTTCACCGTCACTCAGTCTTCTCCGGCGCGCCAGTCTCGGATCTTTCAGGTACTGCCGCTCACGGTGCGCACCTCAACGGGTTGCCATTCACTGCCTTCCTCCTTCATCACTTTCTTCCATCACTGCCTTCCATCACTACCTTCCTTTATCAACACCTTCTTTCATCAACCTCTTCCATCAACTTCATCAGAGCTTTCCTTCTTCTTCATCATCATCACCTCTCTTCTTGATCATCAACTTCGATCATCATCAACTTCCATTACCACTTCAAGCTTCGCGTCTTCCATTGACATCGAGCTTTATCACTCTCAACTCGGCCGAGTGATCAAGCACGTTTGCTAACCACTCTACCACATCAGATCGTTGCATCCTCGCAATATGTCTGAGACTGGTTTCCAGGACGCTCCCGCTGAGGGTTTCGTCCAGGGCACTGCTACCTCGGGCGTCGAGACTAATCCTGAAGACCTGGCCGCTGCTCGCGCCCACGGCTGGATGGAAGATGAGAAGCTCGACTATGACGCTTTCAACGCTCCCACCTCTGAGAGCAACCCTACCTGGGCCAGTTCCGCCCAGGTCTACGAATGGACCGGCGAGGAAGGCGATGTTGGACCTCCCAATCCTGAGCTCGAGGAGCAGCTTTTCGGCGGCGATGAGCATACCAAGGCTGGCAGTTCACTTGAGCACATCATGAACTTCAAGGCCAACGTGGAAGGCCCCAAGCAATTCGGTCCTATCACTGAGGTTGGTTCCTTACTTTCCTGGTCGAAAGATAACATGATGCTGATTCCTCACAGTTCGAGGCTGCTGGACTTCATCCCCAGGTTTTGGCCAACGTCAAGATGTGCAACTACGAGCACACTACTGCCATCCAGGCATACTGCATTCCGATCATCATGGCTGGCCACGACCTCGTTGCCGTCGCTCAGACTGGTTCTGGCAAGACTGCCGCCTATCTGGTCCCCATCATCTCCAAGTTGATGGGTAAGGTTCGCAAGCTTCAGGGACCCCGTCCGGTCAACGGCAACCGTGTCCGTGCTGAACCTCTTGTGGTTATTGTTGTGCCTACCCGCGAGTTGGCTCAGCAGATCTTCGACGAAGCTCGTCGTCTTTGCTATCGTTCGATGCTTCGTCCCGTCTGCTCGTATGGCGGTATTCCTATCGGTATCAACCTTCAAGAGCTCGGAAAGGGCTGCGATCTTCTGATCGGAACTCCTGGCCGCCTGCAAGACTTGATGAACAAGGCCGACGTTCTCTCCATGAGACGCGTCAAGTTCACTGTTATCGACGAAGCCGACGAGATGCTCAGCGGCGACTGGGATGACGATATGGCCAAGATCATGGGTGGCGGAGGTAAGTGTATCCATTCTGTCGCTTCCCACACAAACACTAACAATGTCTCAGATGCCAATGAGGATCCTGACCATGCATACTTGATGTTCTCGGCAACCTTCCCTAAGGAAGCCCGCAAGGTTGCTCGCGCCTACATGGCTGAGGACTCCATCCGCGTCCGCATCGGTCGCGCAGGTTCCACTCACAGAAATGTCACCCAGGACATCATCTTCGTTGAGCGTAATCAGAAGAAGCAGGCTCTATACGACCTTCTCATGTCTAGACCTGCTTGCCGCACCCTCGTCTTCTGTAACAGCAAGGGTGCTGTTGAGGAGCTCGATGACTACCTCTACAACCGCAAGATCCCTACCATCTTCATGCATGGTGACCGCTCGCAGCTCGAGCGTCAGGATGCCATGCGCCGCTTCAAGGGCAAGCAGCCCCTCGTTCTGATCGCTACCAACGTCTTCGGTCGTGGTATCGATGTCCCCCAAGTCAACCACGTTGTCTGCTACGACCTTCCTGGCGTCGAATACGGCGGCATCTCCGAGTACGTTCACCGCATTGGACGCACTGGCCGCATCGGTCACAAGGGCTATGCCACTTCTTTCTACAACGAGAAGAACGAGGACCTGGCTCCTTTCCTCGCCAACATCCTTCTTGAGACTGGCCAGACTGTTCCCGACTTCCTCGAGAGTTTCAAGCCCGAGGGAGACGTCGCCGAGTTCGTAGACGACCTGACCGACGACGAAGACGACAACTCCGACCCAGGCTATGTCACTGCCCCTGGCGCTGACGCTTTTGCTGAGGCTCCCGTCGCTGCCGATGCTTGGGGTACTGCCGCACCTGCCGCCACTGCCGAGGCTGCTGATGCTTGGGGCACTTCTGCTGCTGGTGTCTCTTCTTGGTAGACGACTCGAAGCATGAAGGGCCTTTCCATGGCACCTTTCTTGACTAACTGCATCAGAGGGATGTGTTTTTATGTACCAGGAGGATGCTGGTAACGGCTCGAGATTTTTCTGAACTCTAGCTAGATAAAGACTTGAGAATTCATTGACTTTTCTCATCTCGTTCTTGACCTGTTCCTGACGCAAAGCCGTATTTGTTTGATGCAAGCTCTTCATTGCTCCACCACAAACCCCACCCTACTGATACATTCCAGCTTCTAACTTCATCGTGCGATCGTAAGTTCGCCTGTTCGCGGTTATTGACAAGGCAGTCGCAGTTGCACTTGGAATGACTGAATCTTGGTCATGGGAAGAGGTAGGTAGAGGAGTATGTACATAGCACTGATAACTGTCCTGTTTCAACTATCCCTAGCTGCTGGCAAGAGGGCCGAGTGGTCTTTTGGCTCTTGCCTCGCGCCTCGCGCTTGCACTGTAAAGTTGGCCAGATATTGTTTGCTTGAGCCTTGAAGATGCAGGCGCTCTCCTCGGAAGTGAGTACAGAAGCAGTAGAACGGCCACTTGCGTCAGCGCGCTCTCTATCACCCTCTCTAACACCGTCAGAATCCTCGAAGTCGTTTGTGCCATCGAGAGCCACGATTTGAGCGGAGGTTCGGCAGCTTGTTCGAGGGGATATATGGGAAGGGCTATGAATTGGAGACTGAGAAGCAGCACAGAGGAAGAGAGCCAATGACGCCGGTCTGCATTCCGCAAGAACACGGCTGCTCTTGGGTGTGTGAGACCACGGTGTCTCCAGAAGTCTGTACTTTGATGAACGCTGTAATCAGATCCTGGTGATGGAGAGTTCAGCGAGTCTTGGTTGTCACCATGATGACCAAAATCCACTCTGTTCAGAACTGTCAGCCACTGACAAATCAGGAAACAAATCCAGCGGACAAGAACTTACCAGAAGTACCACTGGTCATGGCTGGTAAGAAATGGAAGAGAAGCAGCGCAAGCTCAAGGTGCTGTGATTCTCACGTGGGCTTCCGGAACGAACTCGAAACGAGCCAGGCATTGCAGGTCTTCGTTCGTCTCTTCCGCCTCTATCGAGTTTACACAATCAAGCACGACTGGGATGAGAGTTTGCCATTCTCTCCCTGACCGTAGACCAGTAAACCGCTCCGGCAAGACCAGCAACACCTACGGCCAAGAATGCAGCTCCATGGAAAGCAGGCTTGAAGAGTCCTTGTTCCAACAATCGCATATTCGAAAAGTACCTAGTTGTTCCATAGGCGATGCTTCCAGCTCCACTTCCGAGTAATGCACCAACCAGAGCATCTGATTTGTCGTTGTGAGTCTTATCTTCGTGGAAACGCTTCTTGTTTTTTGTGGGCAGGATTTCGGCCAGGTCGAGTTGGTTGAATCTCTCCACACCGATCCCAAGAGCCAGGAAACCGAGACCGGTACGCATCCATGCCAGGTAGGTCCTTTCCGAGGCCAGGTGATCGCGAGCGGTGGATCCGGTGTTCTTGAACACTGGTGTGCTGAATCTTGAGAAAAAAGACATGTTTTTGGTGGGATTGCGATCGAGGCTTCGAATAAATCCAAGATTTGGGAGATATTGGTTATCTAGTGAGACTGATATCCAAGAGTGCTTCGACAAGAGTCATATAGTGATGCTGGTGTACAAGAGTGGAAGCAACAAGAAAACGTCAACGGTTGAGGATTGATATCGATACGCACTCGAGGAAGTTTGAACCGAGATGATGGTATTCTTGGCAGTGGCTTCGATGCATCTCTATCGAGTCTTTGAATGTTCGATCAGAGATCAATGAACTGTCGCACGTTCTTAACGTGGGTGTTGCCCTGCTTCGCTATCATCTTTCTTGCGATGCAGCTCTTCAGATACCTCCCACGCGCTCGACTGACCAGCCTAGCTGACCTTCACCGACCCGCATTCGCACCCTCTTTCTGGAAATCGTACACTACCCCGAACGACAACATGGCAGACATCAACTCGCAGTCACCCCAGCAGGAAGAGAAAAGAGAAACACCGTTGGGTCTACCTGAACCACCCGCTGGCGGTATCAAGCTCGACGTTGGTTCTGGCGAAGGTGTGGCCCTTGATCACCTTGGACCCATGGTCGTCAACAAGGATGGCACAATTTCGAGGATCACAAACTGGGACACTATGGCTGAGATTGAGAAGAAAAACACCTTGAGGATATTGCAGAAGAGAAACAAGCAGCGTTTGGACGCGCTCAAGCAGGCAAACCAAGAGACTCCAGAAGATGCAAATAAGTCATGATCATGCGACATACACCAGTTCAGTCCTGCCTAGACGTCATCTTCGACTTCTTCTCCTGAACGAACAGCTCCTGCGAAGTTTCTCTGCCCTTGTGGAACAGGAGCGAGAGCCTCATGCAACGTGTTCAAGGTACGCGACCTGGATCTACAAGAATTTGCATTGTTGACACGGCCGGTCGCACTCTCCTGGACGGCTCAGCAATGACTCTGCAAGTTATTACCAGGTCCTTTATCTCATGGAATTGCACTGATGATATCTTCACCGCAAAGGGCTTCGAGAAACCCAGTTGTCCTCTACCTTACATACTACGCATGAGAAGTTCGCTCGCTAATTAAATGGATTGCTCGACGATCTATGCGATTAATCTCATAATTCTTTTCTGCGCGCTTTCGAAGATTCTGCATAGTAATTCTGTCCTATTGTGTGCCATACCTGAGGCACGGTTCCAAAAAGCTGTCGCCTGAGTCACACCACCAGAGTCCTGCATGAAAATTACCGAGCAATCGCGGTATACGAGCGCAATACGGAGCTCAGCACAAGCGGCTGGAATGCTCCAAGTTCCAACTCACCGGTGCATGCATGTCGTATGCAGTCAGCCAAAGCTTCAAGCGAGCTCTATAGCGAGATCTACCACGCCAAGTCTTGTCCTGCACCTCGATACTGCAGTACACTATCACGCATGTTCACTGGCGCTGGCTGCAGCAATAATATCCAATCGAATTATCACCCCTGATACACTGTTCCTGAGACTACTTATCTACGACGCTTTCTCCATCTTCCCGGCTGGTTGACCTTTCCATCTCTCTTTGCAAGAATTACCTATCTTCGTGCGACCATTATGACTTCTCTGAGAAAACTAGAGTTGGCTGAAAATGTCACCACCGAGAACCTCAGTTACGATGAGCGTGAAGTCTTTACTGATGACAAAAATCATTCTATCAAATATCGGACTTTATCCTGGCAAGCGGCTGCTTTTATCATGATAACTGAGGTCGTTACTGGAGGCACACTAACTTTGCCTCAAGCAATTGCCGTCGTCGGTCTTGTTCCAGGCACTATAATCATCGTCTTCTGTGGAATCTGGGCTCTGTTCACTTCCTTTCTGCTCATCGACTTCAAACTCAATCATCCAGAAGTACATAATATGGGTGATGCGGGATTTATTCTGTTCTCCCCTTTTGGGCTAGGAGCTGTAGGGAGAGAAGTCATGAGTACAGGCACGATTCTCTTTGCCATCACTGGAGTAGGCAGTATGAGTTTGCTTGGACAGTTGGCTTTACAGACCTTGAGCCAGGGTGGCATGTGTGCAATGTCGTATCTAGGTATCTGGTCATGCGCCACCTTTCTGGTTGCTATACCAAGGACTTTTGGTGCTGGACTACAAGGATTTTCCATGGCTGCTTGTATCTCTATCTTGGTCGCGACGTTGGTGGCTATGATAGGCTCTGGTGTGGAGCCGACTCCTAATCGTGTGGTTGTTGCTACGGCTCCGAACACATTCTACACCGCGTTCTTGGCCATCACTAACCCTGGTAAGCAGCACAGAAGTCATACAAGAAAATAATTGCTAAACAGAATAGTCCTTGCCTATGCTGGTCATTTTCTGTTCTTCACTATCATCTCCGAGATGAAAGTCCCACGCGATTCCAAGAAGTCAGCCTGGGCACTTCAAATTTTCAGCACGACCTGGTATGTTGTCTTTGCTGTTGTTTCATACTGCTATCTCGGAGCTACGGTACAGAGCCCGTCGTTCTTGAGTCTATCAGATACATGGGCCAAAGTGTCCTGGGGACTGGCCTTGCCGAACCTTTTGGTCGCGGGAGCTCTGTACAATCACTTTGCCGCGAAAATTGTGTTCGTGAGGATGTTTCGTGAGAGCAGACATTTGACGGAGAACACGATGATGGGATGGGGAGTTTGGATCCTGCTTCTTGCTATTACCAATGGTTGCGGATTCGTGCTGGCGACTGGTGTGCCGGTACGTTCTCTCTTTCTCAATCTGCTCTAGTGCTATGCTGACAAAGAGAAAGTTCTTCTCATACTTGGGCGGTATTGTCGCGTCCGCTTTTGCATCCTGGTATACTTATGGCCTTGCCGGTGCGTTCTGGTGGCACGACACACACCACCTTGAAGATGGCTGGAGATCTGTAAAGAAGAAGTGGCCGATGTTCTTGCTTTGCTTTGGCACTCTGATCTTTGGTGGGTTCATCTGTGTTGGTGGACTCTATGCGATTATCAAGTCGTTGATCGAAGCCTACGCTTCTGGTGCTGTGGGACATCCTTTTACCTGCTGATCTACCTGATTCTCATCATACAGATCTCAATAGTCATATGCAGATCATTTCTTACCATAATATGTCAATCTTGGCCTCCAAACAATGCAACATTCTCATCGCCGGAACCGTGTCTGTTCGGAAGAAACTCACAGAGTACACAGTCGTACACCAATCGTTCAAGATGTAAGTCTTGTGGTGCTCTTGTTCGCAAATGTGAAGGAGAATAAAGGGCTGCCTTATCAAGATCTGCTTTCAGGCAAGTTTTGGCGAGCGAGGCACATCCGGCTATAGTTGCCATATCTCAACGATTGGCCTGCAACTGAAACCAGTTCCGGAGCTGCTCATGCTGGTGTCCGTCGGAGCAGAACATTTCTCTCTAGCTTTGTTTCTTCTTGAGAACATCACTCCTGACTGTTTGTAACTCATCTCCGCATACCATATCGTCCAGGTCGCTATCAAGGGCCTGCCGGAAGCGAGCATGGGCAAGAGCGCAGGCGAGAGTCGAAACTCGCCTGCCACGGGCCAAGCCGAAGAAGCATAGAGCGAGATGCGTTGGCAGCGACCAGGTTCTTGCTCTCTTCTGAAGCCCAAGGCAGATCCGCCATTGTCTTGCCCTTACCAATCATTCTACAGGACCCGGCTATATCGAAAGCTGTGTCGACGCAGACAATTACGAGTACTCGCACCTGTCGAGCAGACTGAACAGCCTCCGCACTGTACTCCCTAGATCCGGCCATTCACAGCGCTACACGCCTGCTGCAGTGTCACATATCCACACATCTCTTGCAAATCTGGTCGTTAGAGTTCTGCGATTTGTTAAAGGACCATGAGACGGGGTTTGACGAGTCAGGTTTCCTTCTTGTTCCGATCCAGATCTGTTCCAGCCCCATCATCATCGCTCTTCTCAAATCCGGTCTCCGAATCCGCACTTGAAACGCTACCCAAGTCGCACATTCTCAGGCTTCAATTGAAATCTCACAACAGCAGATCAGCCTTTCTTGTCCGTCGCAATTATTGGATCGTGTGATTGACAGCAGGAACTACCGGTATAGGGTCATAGATATCTAAATATATCAAGGCTTCAAGGTGCGTTTGTCTTTCCTGCGGCAGTGACCGTGCTCTGCTTCCCAGCCACTGCATGCTTCCTGCCACTTCGTTTTCCAAGTCTCTGCCCTTGCCCATGCCCATACCCAGCCCCTCGAGTAATATTATCCCTGTTTGACAAAGCGCTGTCTGAGCCACGCATCATGTTCCCGTCCAATTCCTATGTCCTGCAATTGCCGGTCCACTTTTACCTGCCCAAACCTTCTTCTCATGTCTTTGTACCAGGTCGTCATACATACTGAGCGTCGCAATAGGTGCACTTTAACGTCGATACAACATCTGTACAAGTCCTTGTACCGATCGGTGGCTTGCGTATCAAGAAGTTTAGGCTTCAGCCCCAGGACTTGAGTGGTAACGGTCAAAGTAGCGGCTCTGGATCCCCTACCGGCCTTCGAACTGTCGCATCAACGGCGCAGACCTTTTGACGATCCCCACGACCCTCACGAACCATTGGTATTATCGCAAAGGCAGCAGCGACAAGCGCAAGACCAGAGCAGCTTCAGCACCTCCTCTCGGACGTCAACATCCCCGGATAGTACAAATCCAAGGCCACGCCGAGACTTACGACGAGCAAACGATCCAAACGACTTTCCACCCCGTGTGAGAAGGCGTAGATCCCCTTCATTCGAAAGCGCGAACGCAAACTCCCACGAACCTCGAATTGCGCAACGACACCCAACCGCGACAGATCTTCAAGATCTCGCCCCTCATCCAGCTGTTCGCATCTCACGTCGTCAACACTTTGCGATTCTCTACGCAATTGAAGAAGCTATCCGCACACCATATCCCTTCACACCTGTCCTAGAAGAAGAGCGAGAGTCTATAACAGATCTCATGGGTGACAACACTCAGGGCAGTGGCCGGTCCGTACCCTCGATACGCACACCTCGCGACATTATGGCTGATCGTCTCGCTAGAGAGGCAAGAAGAGAAGCAGAGGCCAGTCGCCAGAGAGAGGGCGAGCAGAGATCATCAGAATCTGAACGCAGAAGAGCTGCTGCGGCGGCAATGGAGCGCATGGCTGGTCCAGTTCCTACGTCTTCCTCGGCCCGCATGTCAGAGGACTCACCCGGCGACTTCCCATCCAGACAAAGATCTCAGTCACAATCCGCGCACCAAAGTTCCAAGTCTCAACCTATGTCTGGACACAGAAGATCCCAGACTGGAGCACGTGTGTCTTCGGCCCCTGACCCTCCGCTATCGACTCAAGTTAATGACTTCGGTTACGGAGATGATGTGCCCGAGTCAGGCACACGTTCATCCTTCCCTCACGCATTCGAGAGGTGGGAGAATTTGTCGTCGCATTGGGAAGGTCTTACGTCGTATTGGCTGCGTAAGATCGAAGGCAACACCGAGGAAATCCGTGGCACCATCCCATCTGCCTCAGCTATGCAACGCCAAATCCAGGATCTGTCAGCTGCAGGTGCCAACCTTTTCCATGCGTTGGTCGAATTGCAACGTCTTCGTGCCAGCTCGGAACGTAAATTTAAGAGATGGTTCACCGACACGAAGGGTGAGCAGGAGAAGTCGCAGGAAACGCGTGCCGATCTCCAAGGCCAGATCAACACTGAACGTCGCCTCAAGGAAGAGTATGAGCGCAAGGTCGAAAAGATTCACAAGGCATACCTGGCCGAGAAGAACCGTGCGAACGAAGATCGCAGAGAGTTGAACATCGCCAAAGCCGAAGCCAGACGTGCTTGGGAGAGTCTTGGTGAGATGGAAGCCAAGAACACCGAGATCATGAACAACCTTCGTCAGGGCATACCCACTAACATTGGAGGTATCCAAGTCGTTCCCATGCACGCTGCCAGCACTCAGGACAGCGAGCGTCGCCCAACCACTGGTGCCAGCATCGGCGATAGCCCCCAGTATCAGCAAGCCAGATCGCAGCAGTCTCCACAGACTCATCACGCTCAGCAGCAGTACCAGCCTATCGTTCCAGACATCCAGTACCAGGAGGATGAGCCATCTCCCACCAACACTGATCCCTTCACCGAGTCTGCTAGAGCTGGTCAGCAACTCCACCACGAGCCTGACATGCAGCAGCTCGAGTCCGATGCCCGCCAGCCTTCCGCTCCCGGCAGTGCTTCTGCTTCGAGTTCAACTGCTCGTACTGCCATCTCACCTCGTCAGCAACGCCGTGACATCTCTCCTCAGGAGATCTCGCCTCTTTCTCCCAATGTCACTACCACTCGCCCTATCATCCAGCCTAGTCACGCCGCCACCATAGGTGCAGCCAGCGACCAATCCGAGCTCTTTTACCAACAGCCTCCTGGCAAGGTGTACCTCCATACTTCGCCTGGAGGCAGTGCCGCACGCTCCATCACTCCTGTCGCTGAGGCAGTCCAAGGCACTCATGATCTGGGCTCGCGTCCCTCGTACGAATCGAACACCACCGAGGGCACCGAGTACGAGATTGACGAGCATGGTGTTGTACGCCGCGACACTCAAGGCCGTCCCGTCGTCTACCGCAACCCTGGCCGTGGCGCCAATCAGAATGTCAGTCACGTTTCTTCCGAAGAGTACGACACCGCAGCCGACGTCGCCCGTGAGCGTGAGCTTGCTGCCCGCTACGGTGTGGGTATGCCTCCTCCCCCAGTTCCTCGCGCTCCCACTAGCAGCGCCGAAGCCATGGCATCTTTCGCCACTTCGACTGCCGACGACATCGAACCTGCCGGCTACCGTGATGCCGAGCCTGCTGACTACGAGGGCGCTGGCTATGGCAGCGATTGGGAGGCTCTGCAGAGTAGACACCATCACCCAACTCGCCTTTCGGATGTGCTTGAGGAGGATGAACGCAGTCGCACCACTGCTGAATAGTACAAGCAGGTGGACGATACTGACAGCGTCACTCTGGACAGCTCAGCCTTCGAGAGCGTCTTGGTCTTGAACAGTGACGATGGTGACAGCGACGTCGAAGAGATTGTCTTCCGCCCTCGCTCGAGCGAGATGCTCTGATGAGCCATTCTGCCAACAGAACTCAAACACGACACAACTTTTTCTTTTTTCTCTTCTTCTGTGATGGAAGGCGCAATGAGAGCACAACTCACTTAACTCTCTCGTTCTTGCTTTCGCCTTTCATCACACCTTTTTTCGCTGGTTACTTTTTTTTTTTTCTTCCTTTGCTTTTTTCAACAAACATGCCGTTCTTCAGCAAAAGCGCGGCGCCAATGGAGAGTCTTAAGTGGCGGTAATGATTGCATACTCGGATGGTGGTTCTTTTTAACGACTTCGGATGAGGTGGGAAAAGGAGGAGCGCAAAACGACATCACGCAACGCAAACACGCACACACATATGGGCCCTTGTTTCTTTTCCTCTTTTCACGTTTTCCTTTTTGCTCTTTCCTTCTGGCTGAGGTGGTACATTCTATCGCTGATGACTTGCCTCGTTTTTCTCTTCTTCTGGCTGAGGTAGTTACTCGTTTCTGGGAGTGCTGCTGAGGACTTGCCCCTTTTTTCTGTTTTTACTTTTCTACTTTTCCGGCTCCGGATACTTCTTGCAGACTTGATGTTATCCCTTTTTTAATGAGCCTCTTCTTTTCTGTAGCGAATACTTTGCTTTTTTCTATACCCCAAACTCTTTTGTTCTTCTTTGCTCGACAATTATACACTATTATGTTTCAATTGCTTGTCTGATTCAGATACTTCATAATCATGTCAGCGCTGCCATTTCTTTTACCAGCTGTTATCACTGTTGTCTCCATCAGCTTCTGCTTTTTGTTTTATGTGGCGATAGAATAGCTGTAGAAAGGTTTATCAAAATTTCTCTTCCATGCACCGCCCGGCTTCAAGGCGCTATTGCTAATCACCATCGATTATAGCTTACTTACTGTATTGCTGATAAAGAATTGCAATCTGTCCTGCTTCACCAACACTACTGTTTGTATATTCCGAGGTTTTTGATAGCAGGGGACGCTCATCGGACAAAAGTTTTCAAAATATGTAATGTGTTGTCATAAATCATGTTCAAAACAGAATTGTACATATAGCCTTCTCGACCAGATTCTACAAAGTATAGACAAATTCAGGATTCTCGCGATCCGTGAGATCCAACCATTCCTGGTTCTCCAACTTGACGTATGATGGTGATGCGCGAACGGCAGCTCTCTTTGCGTTTTGGCGCTTGCAGTACCAGTAGATGAACACAATATCGACAATACAGAGCAGATAGCAGACAATCTATAACGAACAAGAGTCAGTATCTGAATGCGATTTGGCATGATGGAGATAGTTCAAGAACTTACAATGACGATTTCGGCAGGGATGTATCTTGGAGCATCCTTTGGGCGGAAAGTCTGGGGACCAATGATATTACCGGTACAGTATCCAATCAGGTATACAGCAGCTACGGTCGTCTTCTTGGTGTAGCCGGCTACGTTGGTGGAGATGAGACTGAGCAGAGCGACGAATGGGGTGGGCGAAGCTTGTGTGAGGTAGTACCCGAACAAGCGTCCGATGTTGTTGTGGAGCGGTAAGCAGACTATCAGGAGCATACCCAGAGTAGAAATCCAAAGTCCTGAAGTCGAGATCAAGAGGCGGTTACCATACTTGTCGCCGAGGTAGCCACAGAGGATCAGAGCAATGACTTCGACTGCGCCACCCGGAGTTCCGTAGAGAAGGGATTCCTCTGCAGTGTAGCCAAATGAGGTGATCAGTTGAGAGAAGAAGTTGGAAATACCGCCTGAATCTCATTGTTAGCAACTTTGTGTACTTTCCATGGAGATCGCGGTTCACAAACCATTAGGAATATCTGCCACTAAGGCATAGAAGAAGAATGCCCAAGTCAGAGGGTCCATCAGAGCCTCCTTGAGTTGGTACATCTTGAAGTGCTTGTTTCCGATACCCTGCTGATTGCATCTGACACGCTCGATGGCAAGAACCCGATCTTCCTTGCTTAAGAAACGGGCATTGAGCTGACTGTCAGGGACAACCCAAAGGAAGATGAATCCAACGCAGATAGTCAAGCATCCAGTAACCAGGAAGATAATCTTCCAGGGCTCGATACTGGATCCATGGAGACGTGTGCCTTTTGCGATACCATAAGCGACCAGACCACCAAAGATTTGTGCAAATCCATTGAATGAGAACCAGATGCTAGTACGGGAGCCTTGTTCCTTCTTAGTATACCACTGAGATGTCAATAGAGCAAATCCAGGTGTTACAGCAGATTCAGTGACTTTTGGGGTAATCAGCGTGCTGGTATGGTAAATCAAGGTCTTTTGACACATACCTCCAAGCATAAAACGGACAGCAACTCCGCCTGAGAAGTCCTTGACCGCGGCAAAAGTGCACAGAGTTGTCCCCCATAGGATGATATTGGCCGCCGAATATTTTCCTAATGGTAGTCGTTGCAACAGCCTGTTGGTCGGGTACTCGAACGCGATGTACCCAAAATAGAACCTGTTGTGTCTCAGCCTCTATATCTCCTTGCCAGAGTGTAGGTGATCTCTTACATGGAACTCAGCCATTGGTAGTCCAATCCTTGTAGATGCGTGTCTTTTTTCAAGCCCATGACGGAGGCATATGATAATGTCGTCTTGTCCAAGTAGTTCAATCCGTAGACGATACACATAACCTTGATGTGCAATTAGTACAATGACGAGCACTGGTAAATCGAGAAAGCGTACCGGCATCAAGTTCCAGTCAATCTTCCGTAACAGGCGTCTGTTTGTCGCTTCGTCCAATTCAATGACTTCTCCAGGATGTGACATGAAAGCCTTCAAGGCCTCATCTGCGTCTCCAGCATGTTGGAGGATAGCTTTGTCAACGCTGCCATTACGTATAGCATCGGCGAGAGGCGCTGGCAGGTCTTTCCCCGCATCGAAAGGAGCAGTTGACTTCTCGGTGTTCGACATTCTGATGTAGAGACAGGCGATACGACAAGGGCAGGAGAAAACAAGAAGAGGCTCAAGGACTCAAGGAGGGTGCATGGGAATACTTATCGAGAGTTGAACAAGGGTCCACTGATAATAATGTACAACGATACCGGCCGCCGGCGAGCAGAGCGGAATATCATAGCCCATTGGAGTCACACTATGCTACCTTGCCGTTACATAGATAGGCATGGCGAAGTAGCCAATCGAGGTTGAGATCAACAGTGGGGAAGAGAAGGCGCCGACCATGTCGATCATTCTTTCTCCACGTGCAAAGGTATGTCACACGAGTGCAATAGCTAAACGAATGCACAACTCCTTCGTTCGTTACGAGGCGTCCAAGGAGGGTATTGGCAGCTCTCTAAGGACTCGTGTACCATTCAAAAAGCACTGTGCATTATGACTCCAGTTCCGCCTTCATCGTGGTTGTGAGAAAGCGGAGGAGAAGATGCCGATTAAGCATTTCTCGGCCAAGCTTATGCCTTCTTGGGAAGGAGCGTCCTTGCCCGTCGCTTGGCAGGTTACTTCTTGCTGTCGTTGCTATCGTCCCCATCTTCGTTAACAACCCGACGGCAATCTAGTGTCATGTTCGTCTTCGCGACTGCAATATCTTGTGGAGGACTGGGTCGTAGCTGTCTAACCCGGTGCAAGAAAAACTTACGGCTTGCCTAGAACAATACTCGAAAACCCCAATTTGGTCACAAAGACTGGGTACAGATACATCTTCTGAGGTCCTCGGCTTCATTAGGTACAAAGATTGGAAAAGACTACCCCGCTTACTCCGTACGAGGTCGACCCTAAGATAGAGGCACAATCTTTTGTCTCCTTGAAATACAATATGAGAGAGACAAATGCTTCTTGTAGACAGTGAACAGGAATATCTCTCTGCCATAATCATTTGCAAGATTGATAGATAGCAGAGCAACCCTGACCAAAACCCGCCCATCCACTGTTGCTCTACAGTATCTGATCTTCGCTCACTCACATGATTCAACCCAACATTCTGGGCATTCAATTCTGAAAAATATCTGTTGAAACACGTCGTTACAGTAACTCAATCACCCGTCTCTTGCTAGACAGGTGTGATATTGATGATTGACCATACTCGGTGGTATACACCAATGCACAGACCCATGACGCACGATTCGCGGTAAACATGAAGTTGCCCAGCTCCAATCCTATTCAGCAAACACACCGCACAACTAAGTTCCATCTGACATAACAGGCGGTCGCAACATGTCTGCTGGACGCCAAACTATGCCCGCTGGAGGGGTCCGCCCCAAGCGCACCGCCGAAGCGTCTGAACGCTACACATCGCCCGACTCCAAGAAGCCGCGATTCGATCACCGTAACCCTTCGACTCTTGCGCCCGATGCCCCGGAAGAAGATGCTATCCTGGAACTGGATGAGATTGGCAAGGCTGGTATGCAGACCAAGCGCAACGCCGTGAAGCTCGACGGCTACGAGAGCGACAGCAGCGACGACAACTTTGAGGCTAGAGCAGACGAAAAGGCGGAACTCGCAAAACAGGAAGGAAAACTGTCCGACACGAAAAGCTCGAAGAACGCTGGCTGGAACAAAGCTCCCCAAGACAATGGGAAGTCAAAAGATGAGGATGAGATGGACATGTTTGCCGACGTCGACGAGGGCGCTGGCGGTGTAGGAGGCACTGCAGATGGAGACGACGATGAAGAGTTGAGAGGCGAAGGCAAGAAGGCCAAGAAAGACGTGCGCTTTATGGAAATGGACGACATTGAGGGTCAGGTGCATAAGAGCAAGTCCGGCGGTCACGTTCGCGCCGACTTTACTCTCGATCCAAAGGGCAAGTCACGCGCCGAAGATGATGCCAGCGTCGAGAGCAGTAGCGAAAGTGGTAGCGACTCGGAACGCGACCGTCTAGATGACGAGAACGAAGACGCTGAGGAACTAGGCGCTGGCAGCAAGAAGAAACACGCCCCTAAGCTCGATGCCTTCAACATGCAACAGGAAGGCGAGGAAGGTCGATTCGACGAGGCTGGCAACTTTATCCGCAAGGCTGCCGATCCAGACTCGGTTCACGACAGCTGGCTTGAAGGTCTGAACAAGAAGGATATGAAAAAGGCCAAAGCAGCTCAGGAGAAGCGAGACGAAGAACGAAGGAAGCAAACCGCTGCCGATGACGCTCTGCTGACATCCGACCTATTCTCTACTCTGATTACACATCTTCACAAAGGTGAATCAGTGCTCGAAGCTCTACAGCGTCTCAACGCAGCCGCTCCCAAGACGAAAAAGCTGCCCAAATGGAAGCAAAAGAAGCTAGCTGCCAAATCCGATGCTATGGATGTGGATGCAGATGGAGGTGCTCAGGAAGATCCTGCTGAGAAGCGTCGCGTAGCTGCCGTCGAAGCCATCACCGCCGCTGCAGATGCCATATTCAGTCGCAACAACCCCGACATCTACGATCATGAACGCGAACTGCTACAACGTCTGTACAAGCGCGAGACTGGCGAAGATTGGGTTGATCCCGTCGCAGACACACCGGCAGATGAAAATGCCATGTTCGAGTTTCGCTGGGTAGATGCTCGAGACGGTGGACAGACGCATGGACCTTATGACAAGAACACCATGCGCTCATGGCGTGAAGCTGGATACTTTGGTCAAGAGGCCGAGGTAGAGTTCAGACAGGTTGGTCTGGACGGCTGGTCGAGGAGCGCAGACTTCGACTAGTTCCATTCACGACATTCTCCATAGGTGATCTACGAGCCGCATTTGCTGCGGAAGACTCCAATTGTCTGCATGGATAGACGTCAAATCATCGATTCATGATATACCTCGCTCATCAGCCCGACGAAATGTCTCGCTCTGGTCCTTGAGCACAGCCGTCGACCTCTTCCAGCTTTGAAGAGTCACTCCCCTCGAGGGTGTGAATTGATACAAAAAAACTCTGCCTCTCATTCTACCAAGGTACCAAGGTTCAGCCTTGGTCAGTCCCGAGGCATGCTGCCACCTGTACGCTCACCAATCAGGTCGGCATAGAATTGGCCTATAGCAAACATGTCCGCCATTGGCCGAAAACGGTCTAAGCACGAAAGCACTACACGAGACTTGGATTACAGAAGGAGGGGGAGCAGCTTGTAGGTCAAAGACGGATGTGCTGTACTTGGCTTCCAAGATTCTCCAGCAGTTTTTGGAAATCCCCTTTTGGTATTGACGAAAGACATGATGGTTTTGCAGATTCCAAGAGTGTATCACGAATACACATGATGCTAGTCACTAGGTCTCACACGGAGACCTGGCTTGAGCCAGTTGCTTTGTGTCTTGATTGTAGCTACCTGTGTTGTAACGATCGCTCATTGACAGCTCAGATCCAGCGCCATGACCAGCCAATAATATCAAGATACTCCACACATCAAAGCATTCGCCAACCATCTCTCGATCAGATCACTAACTTGCAACAAGAATTGAAAGAAGCGCAAGCACCGACACGTGAAAGAGGAAGTGACGTGGCAGTATACTGAGCCTACCGGAACCAAAGAGAAACGCCTGGCGTGATATCAAACATTCCGTTACCAACCATGTGCGACCACTCCTTTGATTTCAATTGAGATATAAGCTCGTGCCTGTCACAGGCCATCCTGGTTTCTTGCACACACCCAGATCACGAAGCCAAGAAGTGTGGTGAGCCATGAGCAACATGTCAAGCACCTGATCACGCGACCACTCACCATCACCACTGCCAACGATGCAACGAAGATACTGGCTTGATATTCCTTGCCGTTGAAGATGGCAGTGCGGTGTGCAGTGCTGAACAGCGCATTTACCTATCATGTCACACTGGAACGGCAGTATATAACAACCTTGCATCTTTGAAGGAACAGAAACATACACACCAACATCAAAAGTTCGACAGGTGCACAGAAAGCATTGCACATACAACCTTGAACAACCCTCCCAATCAGACTCAAACCGTCCATCTCAAGTTCCAACAACACAAGCCAAAGTCTTCAGATTAAAGACGAACATCACGACATTCATCCAACAAAAGATGTGCAGGTCTTACACCATTGTATATACCAACTGCGGCCATTCTATCCGACACCCTGATCTCTGTTTCTCAGCACAACAGCGAAGACCAGTTCAAGCGTGTCAAGGCTGGAGAAACCCAATGAGCGAGTCCTTTCAAGGCGAGGATGGAGACTGTCCAGCATGTCAAGAAGCAGCTAGACTCAGAATCGCCCAACAGCCATGGACAAATCGCAACAACCTTGATGACGTGCCTATTCGTCTGAGAAGAGACAGTCTGCCACAGAGATATATACCTACGCCACCTCCTGCATATGCATCCAGAGCCGGGTATGGATCAGGATATGGGTATGCAGAGGATGAGGGAAGGAGAGATCCAGATCCATCTCCTCGTGAAGTATACCGCCGTGTTGCAGATTGGGCAGACCATGTCCCTGCTCCTCAAGTCTCTGGCTCGACAAACCCAAGAAGAGAGATGGAGCTATATAGGCCTCGCGACCAAGGTCAATCTCGCAGAGCTGAGAGTTCTTCTTCGCGTCATTCTGGAGCTGAGAGCCATGCATCGCGTTCCTCCAGACACAGAAGCAATGTGTACGACCCACGTTCTGAGAGATATCCCCGTCCCAGAACCGAGGACAGCAGCAGTCACAGCTCGCATTATATGCGCGCCTCAGACGAAGAGCACCGCAGAAGAAGATACGGATATCCTCCATCTCTGTCTTCTGTTCCCGATGGCTATGAGATTTCAGAAACCAGCATTTATATCAGTGCAGATGGTACAGAGGTCACCAGGATAAGCACTTGGAGACAAGAATACCTACAACAAGATCAGTCTGGATATGCAGAAGGCGTCAGAGATACAGAGCAGAACAGACGAGCGGGATCAAGTCATACTCCATCCGCACGCAGGGGAAGTACACACAGTGGAAGTGTGGCATCATCTTCCAGAGACCCACCACCACAGCAACAACAGCGTCGTCTTCAATGAATGGTCGTCTCAGAGAGATGCTCTCTTGATAATCATGATTGGGCTTGTACCTGTTTTAAACTTCCAAATGTGGAGGCGATGATTCTGGATTTATGCTGTGAGGGTCTGGACGGAAAAATGCTTTCGCTCATCTGTTTGTTTTCTTTTTGGCAAGGAAAGTCTTGTCAGTGTGGATAGTGCTTGCTTTGTTACAAGATACAAAAAATACAAGGGAATGTACATACCAAATGCTGAAGAGTGCCACGATTGAGAGGATAAGTGATGGAGTGGCAGGAGCCTTTTCCCCAGAAAATCAACCACACACATCTCACCATTCTTCCCCTCAACTTTATCCCATCGTGACTTCCTTCATGTGGAGATCGCTCCTGATAGAGATGTGAATCAACTAGAGTTTCTTCCACAGCTCTCCTGACATTGCGAGTTCAATGACTTCAACTTGATTTCCGCTCTGTTCCTCTCTTCTCTTCCTCGCACACCCCCTTCATCATCAGCGAAACATCAACAACATATCAGAACAATCAAATCATGCATATCCTCAACACAACAACTCTCTTATCCCTCCTCACCCTCACCACAACCGCCCACCTACCAAAACGCCAAGACCTGACCGGCACCTCAATCTCAGCGATCGGCAGCGCCCGTATCTCAGCCTTCAACTCAGCTTCCGCAGCTTTCGTCGGCGCAACTCACAAACCAAACTCCATCATCTGTCCTGGCGTCATCGGCGCCGCTCCCACACCTTCCGAGCCTGCAAACGACATTGTGAGATTGAGGGTTGATCCCAGTGCTATCAGTTTGTTGGAGCAGAGACAAAGTATTAGACCACATGAGAGTAGAGAGGGTGGGAGGAGGAGTAAGAGGCAGTCGAGTAAGACCAGTCCTCCAGAAGTTGTGGAGGCGATGGAGACGGGTGGTGTGGGTGCTTCCTAAGGAGGCGTCTGATCATGTCTCCTGGAACGTTGGAAAGGCCGACCGGAGCCAACTTTGTTTATTACCAGCTATCATGTCCTCAGACATGAATGTTGTGCCTCGAGAGGAGTTTGAGCTGTTTCGTGTCAGAAGTCGCGCAGAGTTTTGGGTTCAACGCTGAGATGATGTCGAACTTCCAGTCGACGATTCTAGGGGATGTTGACATATTTTGGCAAAACAATATAGTGGTTCTGATACCGTCTTTATCCTTGTACTATTCTCTTTTTCAACTTTTGTTCCTTCGACTTCGTGCTTCTTCATTAGCAAGGAAAGTATTCCGTATGTGTTGCTATCTGGTTTCGTGGTCAGCTACACAGTAATCATTTGGTACATACCACACTGCATCAGTTGATGTCACCTGCAGTAGGCACACTCTGCGGCTCTGCAGGATGATAGATGATCTGTGTGCGCAAAATGATGCGTCTTGCCCTTACCCAATGACATGATGTTCATAGAGAGCCGATCTTCGAAGGACCAAATAACAACGCCGTGCTTTAAAAACAGAAGCCTGCCGCTCCTATGTGAAGCACATTCTGACAGGCGACCGGACTTGTACATGCAATGAAAGCAGAGAGGTTTGGACCAAGAGCTCAGACTGATCAAACATGACCAGCACCATCGAGAGCTCCTGGGAAAGTATGATTTTTTGGTTTTTTTTCTGATCAAATAAACAAATAACGACTGATAAATTTCAAAGGATGGCAGAAGTGCAAAGAGAGAGAAGAGAAAACGCAAATGCGAACCAAAGAGCAGCAAGGGTATCGTCGCACACCTACCAAAATAATGAGAATCGATAGATCGCGCCTCCTGACTGGTCCCTAAGTGTCCATGTTTTCCTCAACGCCCCAAATGCCAGATAACGCAACTCCTTGTAAAGGAAAGTAAGCATGAGTGAAAAAAAAAAGCAAGCGCCTATAGAAGAAAAAGCAGGAGAAAAGCAAAGCGGCACTAAGATACCACATGATGTCGAGACTCCAAGAAACTCCCAAGATCGGTAAGGAAATAAGAGCCCAGAAGGATTGTTGATCAAAGAATGACGAACGCGGCGCTTTGCTAGCTCTTGAACTCCCCATACCGATGCTACCATTGCCAAAAAATCCGAGAGAACATGATCCCAAAAGTGCTAGAATATCCAGTAACTGGTCAGGGACAGGCAATCTAGTGCCGAAGACCCGCGAAAATAAGCATGATGGAAGGGCGAGGCGTGATGTAGAACCATCCTGATCACCATGCAATAAAGCAACAGAAAACAACGAAGAGAAGCGAGATGCTGTCAGAGCATGCAGGAATCGGCCACATCAGGCAGATGAAACTCCAGAGTGCGTGGACTAAGTGAGTTTAAGCATGCCCTTGAGCTTAGCCTCCATGCCTTTGACATCAGGCGAACGATCAGGTTCTGTTGGACGCTGGGGAGGGGGTGGCTGTGGTCGGTGAGCTCCAATGTTCTGTGCAGGACTGTGGTAAGGCTGAGGCTGATAGTGATGCTGCTGCGGCGAGGCTGTAGCATGTTGAGGACGTGAAATGAACGGTGATTGAGCCTCGAGGTAAGCACGAGGATCGAAGGGTTGCTGAGCATGACCCGAATGCTCGCGCTTAGGAGTAAAGTTTGTGTTGGTCTGAGGCGAAGATGGGGTTCGAGCGGCGTGGAAAAGTGGTGTCAGACTGCGGTTGCCATAGTGCAATGAAGGGTCGGCGTCAAGGGTACGCTGCTGCTGAGGCGTCTGGAATGCAGGGTTCGGCTGAGCGCGAGGCTGGGCAGGCGAAGTGGTGGAGGGCTGCAGATTCAGGAAGTTCTTCAGTGACTGGGTATAGGCCTGTCTGTCGACCTCTGCCTGGTTTCGGTTGGCAGCAGGGCTGCTAGAAGTGTCAATGTCCAGGTTAAACATGCCCTTTGCTTCAGGTGGGGTAGTGCGTCTCTGGGCCAAAGGCGAACTCTTGATGGCTCGCTCTTGCCTGTCGGCGTTGAAGAAGATATCGAGCGGAGATCTTTCCCTTGACAATTGTTGTGGGGCAGCATTGTCGAGAGATGGCGAGGGAGCATTAAGCTTTGTAGACTCGGCATCGAGCTTTGCTTGCATAGAGTTGGCTGTTGTGACAGGGGGTACCGACTTGGAAGCAAACTTGGGCATTGGCAGATTTGAGGCGGCAGGAGAGGCATGGAAGGTGGGGCCAGCATAAGCAGCGGCTTTCGCAGGAGTAGCGGTAGGTGACTGTGACTTGTGCGGGGCCTTGGAACGAGGGTTCGTTGACTTGGGTACGTCGCTGTTTGAAGCAGCACGGTTGTCGTTTACCCTAGGTCTGGTCTTCTTTGACTTTGGAGTTGTAGCTTGCGAGGGAAGGCCAGAGTCGGACTGGGTGTTCTGAGCGTCGTTGTGGATGTTGACATTGCGAGCACGCGGGGGCCTCGTGTTGCGCTGGGCGGTAGGTTGTGTAGGGCTATTGGACATGTTGTGATATTGAGAAGCAAAGGCCGCAGGTTGTTGGAAGGGAGCAGCGATTACGGTAGACATGACCAGTGCGCAAGGCGGCAGGGCAGCTTTGTAGGGATGTTGACGTCCTGGAATGGCGCGTAAGACCGAGGTAAATATTGGATCGAGAGATCGAAAAGTGTCGGAGTGCGAGTGAACGAGGAGTGGATCGCGTGAAGCGGGTGCCAGAGACGTGTAGTAGGTGTCTTTCTTGGGTGCTGAGACAAGGAAAATGAATGACTTGTTAAGGGTAGGCGCGAGGACGCACGTGAATGTCGTCGTGGTTGGCAATTGCGCCCGACGGTTACAATCGCACCAATCACAGGCGCGTGACGGATCTTATCTAAATCTGGATCTGACGCAAGCACGTTCGGCTCTGAGCCGAGCTTCCGCGTTTCGAGCCTCCGGTGTTGGCAGCAGCTGCCTGCGTTGCCATCAAACATTCACATCCGTATCCACCTTTACACTCTTGCGACACGCGACCCTTCGATTCGTTCTTCTCCACTATCAAATACTTGTGCCTCTACCGCACACCTCATCAGTAAACATGGCCGACGTTGAGATGACCGATGCTCCTCCCAAGACCAAGACCTCCAAGGCCGACACTGCTACTGACTCTGGCAAGAAACGTTTCGAAGTCAAGAAGGTGAAGCTACACGCCCGACCGGTCTTATGAGAGCAACAACTGATTTGGCCGTA
Source organism: Aureobasidium sp. EXF-12298 (assembly GCA_024195555.1). Taxonomy (NCBI): domain Eukaryota; kingdom Fungi; phylum Ascomycota; class Dothideomycetes; order Dothideales; family Saccotheciaceae; genus Aureobasidium; species Aureobasidium sp. EXF-12298. The sequence continues at coordinate 61,451 of SWBJ01000128.1, forward strand.
ATAGTGGAACGCTGTCGCTCTGTGGGCCTGGGACATTGTTGTCGACAACTGTGCTATTTGCCGTAATCACATCATGGACTTGTGTATGCTTGCTACCTTCACTTCACACTTGCACCCGATACTGACCGCAACACAAGGCATCGACTGTCAAGCCAACCAAGCATCTGCTACTAGTGAGGAATGTACCGTAGCCTGGGGCATCTGCAACGTAAGTTCTACCAATCTTGATCAATTATCACCTTACTGACCTCACGCAAGCACGCCTTCCACTTCCACTGCATCTCTCGTTGGCTCAAGACTCGTCAAGTCTGCCCTCTTGACAACAGAGACTGGGAATTCCAGAAGTACGGCCGATAAACAATCGCTTTCGCCACTTGGACCGACCACCTACCCTTGCTTCACCGCACGCTATCATGCATTCCAGCGTCAACTTCCCGCCATCCAGCCATCTGCCGCATATCACACTATACCCCAAGGCACAGAAAGAGCAGCTCTGCGGACAGAGGGGAAGCACACAATCAGTCAGACGTCGACGAGTTCGGCCAGACATCACACGACCAAAGACATAGCATTACAACTCGGCGCATTCGTGTTGCGCACACGTTAATGAAAGGCAGAAACATGCCATTTTTATGATCCCATAACTCCTGTCCGGCCAGGCGAGTAACTTGCTGCCTTGACCTGTCCCGCAAACGCCTGAATATCCATGCATTGTGAAGTCTATTGCACCTTCTTTCCGTCGACTGTGATGTTCATGCCTGCGACGCCGTTTGACCTCTTTGCAGGCAACCATTTGACGGGGTCTTTGTTGTAGACGGGCCATGGCGGTACGCATACGACGAATGTGAGAGCAGCTCCACCAAGTAGGATCCAGAGAGTGTATTGAATGTTCTGAGTTGCGAAGCCGACCATGAAGGCAAGGACCTATAACGGGATCAGCTCTGTGTGAAACGGAACGTCGATTGATGTGTGGTGAGGCTGATGGCGGAGTAGAGGTATGGGTGTTGAGTGATATATGATGGACAGGATAGTCATACTCCAGCTGTTGTCAACAGGACGCTGCAGAACATCTCGACCAGGCGTTGACCCTCAAAGTCCTAGGAGCTGTTAGTGTTCGTCTTGTCCTTGCTACAATGCAAAGGCTTACAATCTCGCCCTCCCAGATCTTGCGACCGGACTCGATGATTGCGTCCATTGTAATTTTCAGTTTGTGCTGTTAAGATGTGTATGTTATGAGAGTGTCAAAGGGCAACAGCAAGCTTCATAGGTGTTCATCAGGGTCGCGAATGTGCTCGGGGAAGACGATGCCGACTCAAACAAAGCGTCCGTGCATTCCATGACCACTTGCGCGCATCTGAGGTTTGGACTCGGATGCTTTTACTTTTTATTCGCAACTTCACATTATTTCCTCTGGTTCGTCATCAATCGCGTTATTGTTCTACTCACTGGGCTCCACTTGAAAACATCTGCTGCTCAATCGCTTACTGCGACTATCTGGAACATAACATTGCGCTTCCGCGGATTCCATCACTTTCTCGGAGCCACGTCCAGTTGCGAGACAATCAACTTTCACTTGTTTCTGGTTCTTCTATTCTTTGTGCATATACAACTCTTTCAACCAGATCTGGTTCATCAATCACACTTTTGACAAGCATCAAATCACAACGTACAACCATCTCTAGCCAGAGAGGGCTCTCAACTCAGCAGGATGTCCATTAACGATATCGCCTTGCCTACCAACGGTGACATCAGTAAGCCATGGGAGACCCGAACATTATCAGAGTCAAAAGAAGAAAGACTGATAGTCCGTAGTGGATCAGACCAACGGAGCAACCCAGGATCACGATGCAGCCGCCGAGACTGTCGCTGCTATTGCCCAAGCACAAGCCATGAGCGCTGGTAAGAACACGCGCACCACCAATCTTCTAGTCTGGTCACTAAAGCTATACAGATGAGATCGCGCTCTATGACCGTCAAATTCGTCTTTGGGGTGTACAGGCTCAGGAGAGGTAAGAGTTGCTCCGCCCACATCGCAAAGAGGGTACTAATCTTTCGCGCGTAGAATGCGCTCTGCGAATATTCTGCTCATCTCCGTCAAAGCCTTGGGTACCGAGATCGCCAAGAACCTCATTCTCAACGGCATTGGCTCCTTGACCATCGTCGATAGTGACCAGGTGACTGAAGACGACCTGGGCGCTCAGTACTTCGTTCGCGAAGAAGACATTGGTCGCAACGTGAGTGTTCATGGCTTTAAGCTCGTGATCTTGGCTGACCTTTCCCCTACAGAGAGCAGAAGCCGCTGCAGAACGCCTTCAAGAGCTAAACCCAAGAGTTGCAGTCAGAACCGACAGCAGCAACATCCTGACGAAAGACCAGACTTACTATGCTCCCTTCCAACTCGTCATCGCTTGTGATCAAAATCTGGAGACCATGTCTACCATCAATGCCGCATGTCGACTCGTCAACCGTCCGTTCTACGCTTCTGGTATCCATGGCTTCTACGGTTTCATCTTTGCCGACTTGATCTTGCACGACTACATCATCGAACGCGAGATGTCAAACATGCCTGCCGTTATCAAGCCGGAATCCATGACACGCAGCATCATTGGAGTCTCGACCAAGAAGCAGAACGGCAAAAACATCGAAACTGTCACAAAACGTGAGATCTACTCCCCACTACTCCTAGCCAACACTTCACCCCTGCCAGACGACTTCATCCGCAACCGTCGTAAGATGAAGTCCGTCACACCTCTTCTCCCGTGTCTGCGCGCACTCTGGGACTTTGAGCGCAACCACCACCACCTACCTGACCAGAACTCAAGCCCTGACCTGGCCGAGTTCACCCGCATGGCTCAAAATAAGCTTAAGGAGCTCCAAATGCCAATTGAGACACTCACAGCCGAATTCCTCCGCAGCTTCCTGCACAATATCGGCAGCGAGATTGTTCCCACCGCCGCCTTTGTTGGTGGCAGACTCGCAGAGGACGTCATCAATGTACTCGGCAAGCGCGAGCAACCCATTCAGAACTTTGTCATGTTTGATGGCGAGAACTTCGACGGACCCATCTACGCTCTGCAGACATTCCTTCAACCTAGTGCTCCGGGTGGTGTACCTCAGGTGCAACCTTCTGAACTCGAGCTGCAGCAGATGCAGAACGGCCACAGCAATGGAGTGCAGATCAACAATGCCATCTCCACCGCACCTGCCAATGGTGAAAACGCCGTCCAGGGAGAAACCGTTGAGCCTATCCTGCTTGAGTAGAGATCACGATTATGGCTTTACGGTCCACTCCCAGCCGATCTCCCAGGACACCTGGTCTGATAAATATACCAGCAACAGCAGCAGTATTCATACACCCGCTCGAAAGAGTCACAGAAGTGGAGATGCGATTGATTATGGCGCCGAGGACAGCGGGTCCATAGACTTCCGGTACAGGACTGAGCTTGTGACTCGAGCAGCCGCAGAGGCATCTCAGGGATCAGGTACAGACACAAAAGAAGGAAAGAGAAGCTGTCTTTCGGGCACGCAAAAGAAGAAACAGTTATTAAAATGCTTTGACTTTCGTTACTCTATTTACATAACTTTAATTCATCCCCGTAAAAGAAAATCCATGGTCTAGGACGACTGGATTTTGGGGAGAGAGAGAATTGAAAACCCTTTGAAAACAAAAGAAAACGCCTGATGTGCTCTTCTCCCACATCAAATGCCAGTGGTGATTAGCTCTCTTTCGTGTGGAACTCTGTCTTTTCTTTCATGACATCTACGATTGGCTTGGACAGTGAAACAAGCAGTGAGAAGTGGGCTGTTGATCGATTTGCGCAAACAAACAACGCAAGCTCAAACAGTGCCAGCAATACTCAACTCACGAATCTCCTGCAAGACCTGCTCAACTCTAGCATCCAGATTGCCATTGGCATACTGATCTCTAGTGTCAGGATCCAAGTACTGCTGCACCTGAGCCATTCTCGAGTAAGCTTCAGCACAGAAGCGCAACTGGATCTTGACGAGAGCCTCGAATGAAGGATCCAAGTAGGGAACACGCAATTCGATGAGTTGAGGCAGTTCGTTGAAGAGTTGTTCGTTGAGTTGGTCGTAGGCGGCGCGTGTCATTTCTGCTTCCTTTTCTGTGCGGGGCAGTTTGGTTACGTCCTTGTCGGGCTTTTCGGTGAGGCGTTTCACTTGGGCGCGGACGCGGTCGTAGTCGAGGAGTTTGTTGTTGCGTTTCTTGATGCCTGTGGGGAGAGAGGTGATTAGCCTTGTTTTAAAGTGACAAAGGAAGAAGAAAGGAGAATGTGAGAAGGAGTCAACACTTACATTCGTTGATGTCGGGGAAGTAGGCGCAGAAGCGGTTGATAGGGTCGAGGACGGTGGAGCGGAAGGGACCATCCAAGGCCTTGATAGTCTCAGCATCTAAGTCCTCAACAGCCTGCTTGTAGCTGCGAGAGACACCATCATTGGCGCCGGCGTCTCCGTAGAAGGCGTCGATTGTCTCAGCAATGCGCATCTGCGAGGCAGTCATTGCGCGCAAGCTGTCGAGGTAGCCCTTTGATTCCTTCTGGAGACGGGTGGCAGCGTTTTCCATGACTCTGTAGCGGCGTTCTTCGACTTCGTAACTGCGATCGTGGGTCTGCTCGACATGGCCAGTCTTGACCATGACCTGGGTGGCAGCCCTGTTGACGTTCTTCTTGAAACCGGCCCAAGACATCTTGACGGCAGTCTTGATAGGTGATTCCTTGGGTGTGTTGTTTGCCTTCTGTTGTGCGAGAAATCTAAGCCAGGCAGATTCGGTTTCGAGGATTGAGGCGTCTTTGACCGATTGTTTCTTCACTGATTGTGGTATAGCGACATTCACTGCGCCGGCGGATGGCGCGTCAGCGGCACCCTCTGTGCACGGTCCTCTTCCAGTCGAAGCCATTGGGGTTCTCGGAGCTTATCGGATGCCGATCTGCCGACGCCGGGTATTAGCCGCTATCGCCGATACCGCCGCGACGCCAGAGCAACTTCTTTTGATAGAGGACATCAGAGTTGGTACATACCTTGTTGTGTTGCTTTTCGATGTTTTCAAAAAGTGGAAGAGCAGTGTTTGCGCGCTCTGAGATTCAGAGTGGCGTAAGGCGAGCACAGACCCGCTTCTACAGTGCTGATGCTACACCATCGCCAAGAGTCATCTTCTCTGGGATCCAGCCTACCGGGGTACCACATCTCGGCAACTACCTGGGTGCCATGCAACAATGGGTTAAGCTACAGAACGAAGCCTCTTCTAACACATCCTTGATCTACTCTGTGGTAGATCTGCATGCCATCACCGTGCATCAAAACCCCGAGACTTTGAGGACTTCCAAGCGAGAAATGCTGGCTGCTCTTCTGGCTGTTGGACTAGATCCTCAAAAGTGTACCATCTTCTTCCAAAGCGACGTAGGATTACTCATCAGTGAGGCAATGTAGTAGAGCTATAGGCTGATGGAGAATGTAGGTACCTGCTCATTCTGAACTCATGTGGATACTGAGTTGTTCGGCATCTATGGGTTATCTGTCGAGGATGACACAATGGAAGGTTTGTCTTTCTTTTCCTCTTCTTTTCTCTCTTCATTCTTCTTTCTTCTTCCTGTTCTCGTCATAACTTCTTCGGGCCCGGCTCCTGACGTACATCAAAGAGTAAACTCGACTTGGACGAAAACGCCAACCCCTTGGACTCATCTACCAAGACGAAGCTAAAGCTCGGACTCTTCTCATACCCAGTGCTGCAAGCAGCAGATATATTGATTCATAGAGCCACACACGTACCCGTGGGCCATGATCAGTCTCAGCATCTCGAGTTTGCGCGAGAGTGTGCAGCTGGCTTTAACCATCTTGCCGGCAGTAAAATTCTCGTACAGCCCGAAACATTACTATGTAAGTCTTTCTCAAACACCAATACACTTTGCATTCGTCAAAACATCGCAGTCAATGTACTCTCACGACTTCGGAACTAACCACAACCTCTGCAGCTCCCGCAAAACGAGTAATGGCCCTCGACCGGCCAACTCACAAGATGTCGAAATCGGCACCCAACCCCAAATCACGCATCTTGATAACAGATTCCTCTTCTACAATCACAAAAAAGCTGCGTGTGGCTTTGACCGATAGTATCGAAGGCGTGACATATGATCCCTCAAGCCGTCCTGGCGTGTCTAACCTCATCGAAATTGCTTTCAACCTTGATAGCTCGAATCATGGTGCAGCCAGCCCTTCAGAGTATGCCAAAGAGTTTGATGGTTTGAGCCTCAAGGCACTGAAAGACAGGGTTGCGCAGGTCGTGGATGGACATCTGGCACCCATTCGCGCGAAGTTCGAGGAAATCGTTGGTGGTAATGGGAAGATTATTGAAGAAGCTGCGCAGATTGGTGCCGAGAAGGCGAGAACATCGGCCGAGTCGACCATGCAGGCCGTCAAACACGCAGTCGGCTTTTGAAAATGATGCATCGCGTGTATGCCATCGTCGCCATTTGGACTCCTATCATGCTAAGCATAGATGCAAAACAGCGTAATATCCACGCTTTGGGGGTATCAAACAATATAGACAACAATGATAACAACCACTTCATCCACTTCAATCCTCATCACTGTCTTCATCATCACTCTCCTCCATCTTCTTCCTCTTGTTACTCTTAGCTTCTTGCTTCTTCACCACGTCTGCCGCACCCTTGTGTTGGAAGACATAGCTTCTTGACAGCCTCTCTTCACCCTTCCACCCACCACCTCCTTCGATGTTTCCTAGCGTTCGCGCATGAGCATATCCCGGATATGCATCAGCCTGGAAGCGGAAACTGCGTTGGACCTCTAAGCCAGAGTGACGAGCAAGATCCCTGATGTTCCAGAGAGTGTAGGGTTCGCCTTCGAAGAGCGTGACAATAACAGTGCCGTGAGGAGCCAAGAGTGGTGTCACAGCCTTGAAGAACGAAACCAGCATTTCTAGCACATTGCAATCAGCGATACTGGCGATTAGTGAAAAGGGAAAAGAGAACATACCTTGATTATACCTAACCTGTCTATTGGCATCGGTACTCTTTCCTCCCACATGTGGAAAATTGAACATGACTCTCTCCCAGCCTCCAGCTTGTTTCTTGACTTCTCTTTGTCCTAGTTTGGTGGCATCTACACCGTGTAACACTCTTTGCTCTTCTGCCTCTATCGCCTCTTTGTTTTCTTGTGCTTGTGGATATTTCTCCAGTACTTCGTCTGCAGAATCATAGGTTGTAGCTAGCAAAGCAGCACAACCATGTGTATCAACCAGACTCCTGCTGAAACTCAAGTCACCATCGCCGATGGTAAGAATACGGTCCAGAGGATCGAAGGGAATGATTGGATCTTGATTTTGGGGCTGCTGTTGCTTTGCTGCTGCTTTCTTCTCTTTCTTTTCTGGAGTTGATTTGGCGTGTGAGGGTCGCGATTGCTGGTGTTTCGGTCGTGATGGCCCGTCGCGGACGTTGAATTTGGGACGTCCGCCATTGGACTTTTCGTTGTGCTCTCTACGTTCTTGAGTCTTGCGACGCTTTGATTTGCCCATGTTGTTTTGCGGATTGTTTATATGGGTTTCGAGTGCAGGAAAGTTTCTCTGCTTTGCAACTTTGAAGATTGATCGCGGCGCGTCATTCCGAGAGATCGACACGAGGGACGGGCCGCCCCCGCAAAGTCAGACCAGGGCCTAAGGCCTCGACTGGTGAGCTCTTTCCATCCCTGACGTTCTCTCTTCTTTTGAGTCCTTGACAATCGCAGTCATCTAGTACATTATGGGGCAGCATATTGAAGGAAGTCGGTATCTTCTGAAAAGTCCTCCAATAAAGTAGACACAGATGTGTGCTGCGGCAAGTATTCATCAGAAGCGGCACTCATCATGGTTGCGTGAGCATATCATATGATCTATATCTTGCTCAAATGTGGTTCGACCCAAGGAAAAGGTTCTATTAGAGCAGTATATATAGAGCTTCGAGAAAGAATGATGTTTCGCATATGTTTTCTCACTCCTACCCCAAATCGCTCCCAGCCAAACCGACACCATGTTTTCGATCTTCTGGTCCCTCTACCTCTGGTTCCTTACGCTCAGCAGCCTCATCATGCTCGCTCCAGCCTTACCACTCACCACTCCATCCCAAATCATTACTCCAAACTCCACAGCCGAAATTGCTGCCCTCTCCACCTACAACCCCGACCTCACCATCCTCGAAAAGCGCCAGAAGGATTTCCTCGGACGTTGCCCACGCAAGAACGTTGGCATGCACAACTGCGAATTGATGCTTAAGGCCTGCTATATGCTATACGAACAATTCCCAGAAAACGATCCACAAATGAGAAATGTACATTACAAGAGGAGATGCAAGGCGAAGGTTACTAGGCAGACAGAGGGTGACTGCTGGCCCAATGCCGGCACTTGAGATTGCAAATGAGCGAGGGAGAAGGGTGGCAGATTCCCCTGGATAGAAGACCAGGCGGGTTCGTGGTGTTTTTGCTTGATCCTTCCAATGGTGGCTGTATGAGTCTAAAAACTCACGGAGAATACAAAGTGATAGCGACTGGTGCGCCACGTATATGACCAACTTTCATTGGCTTGAGTGATCATCACGACAACAACACTCAAATCCGAGAAAATCTTTAGAGGCATGTGAATATTTGCAAGGTTGAAACGTTTGGTAAAACTTTTGATTTTGCTTGTTTATCTTGAAGTTCAAAGCAGGGGTGCCTTTTGGCACTCCATATCTTCCTCGAGCTAATGCTATCGTGCTCCATCATGATATCCGCGGACCCAGTGCTGGAACCTGTGGGCCGACAAAGCATGCGCCTACTCACATCAATACAGGCATTGTAGTACAACCGGCTTGATAAAATGGCAGCATATGGTACACCAGTAGATGCACAGGTCGAGCATCCAACTGTGTACGTGTTCTTTGGCTTGACACGGAGACGGTCTTCACGAAAGAAGAGCACTACCGCAGTATCCAAGATTCTTCGATCATTAGCGATGCTGCTGTCTGATGTGAAACTGCTCGTGTGACGGGTAAGAGCAATTTTAGTGCGTCGAGATCTTTATATCTCGTCACGCAAAGCGAGTTGAGCAAATAATTTTGGGCCGGCCCTGGAGTCTGCATGACTTTTGCTGAGTGGAATGCTTGACACGTCTATCCCAAGAACAAGTAAAGCCGCCCATCGAAGCGTGAAGCAATAGAAAGCGACCGGGGAAGAAGCCAGGGTATCGTAGAATGGAATAACAGTCTTCCAGATGAATAGGATTTTGTGTAGGAGAGTCCAAAGCTATAACTCATGCCAGAACGATAGGCATGTGGTCTGCATGGCCGAACGCTTTACCGCAAGATGGACATTTCCTAGATCGATTGGCGATAAGATTCTGTACGCAGCCTTGACAGAAAGTGTGACTGCATAGTTTGAGAACGGTGTTGCGGAGATTCGAATTGCAGACAGGACAAATCGCGATTTTCTGTTTATCGTCAGTTTATGATGAATGTAATGAGATTCAGTTGCACTTACCCGCCAGTCGTCCGATTCTGACTCCCGTCCGGATCCCTTTCTCTTCATGTTGTCAAGTGATTTCTTGGTGTCTTCCAAGCGGACCTTGACTTCTTCAAGCTCAACCTCGGCTTGTCGTTTCGCTGATGCTGCCGCTGAAGACGCAGTGTCCTTTGAAACAACCAACTTCTTCATGTCCGTGATTTGTGTGCGGAGCTTCTCCAAAGTTATGTTTCCTTCGCTGAGTTTTTGTTGCATTGTTCGGTTTTGTTGAGAAAGGGAGGTCAATGATTCCTTGGACTCGGAAATCTGCTTTTCCAGATTGATAATCAGGGATCTGCTGTTGTTCTCGGCGTCCTTCAGCTGCGTGACAATCTCGGAACTCTTTGCGTTCTGCGCCTTGAGGGTTCGAAGTTCGTTCTCGCGGGCTTCCTTTGCCTTCATTGCAGCGAAGTACTTTTGATCGGCTTTCGCCTTCTCGGCGTTGATACGTGTGCGCTGTTCTTCCCATTCCATGATCTCAGACACTTTCCTCTCTGCCAAGCTCTTGGTCTTCTTCCATGCTGCTTCCATAGAGGGTAGTTCGTTGTTGAGTAGTAAGTGTTGATTTTCGAGCGTCTTGAGTTTTGATCTCAAATCTTCAATCGACATGCCTTGCAGAGCTTCGTCAGTAGAAGCCGCAGTGCTCTCTCCGATCTGCAACTTTAGACGTTCAACCTCTGATTCCAGGGCAACAATACGAGTTTCTCGGGCAGCTGCTAACTCCTTGATAGAGTCCGAAGCTACTTGACTCTGCTCCTGTGATCCTTTGCGAACGGAAAGTTCAGCTGACAGCTCATCTCTTGCGTTGCGAATACGGGCAAGATCAGACTCGGCGCGTGCCAGTTGGCTTTCAAGGTCGGTAGTATTCGTCTGCGACTCCTCTTCCATGTTGTTGCGGTAAGACGTTCTCTCGGCCTGCAGTTTCTGAGCTTCCTCACGCAACTGCAAGTTAGTGGCTTCCAGATCGTTGACACGCTTGATGACATCTTCATGCTGGGACTTCAGCAGTTTGTAAAGGTCGGTTTTGGCATAGTCTTCATCAGATAGTGATGTGAGTCGAACTTTGGCAGAGGTCAATTCTTCTGTTAGCTGCTTGTTTTCTGCTTCGAGTTGTTCTGTTTGGAGTTTTCGTTTCTCGGACGCAGCTAGAGCCTCCCTGCGTGCTGTTTCTGCGGCGGCGTGAACAGCACTGTCGACATCGCCATTCGTCTCAGCAGTTTCGTTTTTGGTCGACTTCTTTTCTGAGGAAGAGCTGGATTCGGAGGTTCCACCCATTGTCGCCTGGCGCTCGAGTTTCTGCACTTGAGCGCTCTTTGCGCGATCGAGTTTCTTTTCGGCGAGAAGGTAACGATACGAGGCTTGTTCCAGGCGTTCTGACAACTGGTCGCGCTCGCCAATAAGTCTCTGGCTCTCAATGACATGGGCCTTCTCTGTGGCCAAGAGGGCGGATAGTCTTTCCTGCAAACTCCTAACTTCTGGCTCAGCGGCAGGCAATCTGCCAAAAACATCCTTGATAGCGGCCTTTATTTTTGAAGAGCGATTTTTGAGGTGAGACTCGAATTGGGAGTGGTCGTCGAAGAGCAATGATGAGCGGAAGAGTTCACCGGCCTCAGGTTCTTGGTCTGAGACAAGGTCGCCAACCAGAATTCTGATCTCGTCGAGTAACTATAGGATCGGCGGCGTCAGCGTCGGGATTCGGTGTATGGGGACATGTCGGGGATTATCAACCTGGGTGAACCATGAGTCGACGATGCGCAAGTGATCGTCATGGTGTTGTGAGCGCTTGGACAGGTCTTGGACTTGAGACTCGTAGAGGGCCTTCTCGCGCTTATACTCCTTCATCTGGCGGAGGATGGCGTCTTTCTGGAACGACTGTCGACAGTGTCAGTAGGGAGGGTCACGTGGAGTTGGAGACGGCAGGGGAGCAGGCGCACCTCGACATCCTTCTCCTTCTCAGAGTCCATCCTCATGGCGGGCGCATTCTGAGTGGTCTGGTGGCGCTTGCTGGGATAGATGTCGTCCGAGTCGGGCTGAATGGATCTCTTACGCTCATCCATGGCGGGCTTCTGGGTGTGGACAGACAGGTTGGTCGTGTCGGAGAGCGTCATGTCACGATCGGCCTGTGTATGGCGAGATGGCGCCGCTGTAGCTGTCGTGGCAGCGTGGCAAAAGGGAGGCAACAGATGGGTGAAGTCAAAGTCGTCGAGGTCGGAGAAACAGGAAGGAGCGAGTTGAATGTTGTTGCGCAACCGCAAGGCTTGGCGGCTTGCGGTTGCGCCTGCCTGCGCTGAACTTTGAAATGCTTCGTCGACTCACGACATTTCTCTACAACTAATTTTTTATCACCAATCGATCCGGAAATTGTCGACTTGAACCGACGAACTTCGCGAGAAATGCGCGCTTGAACAACATGGCACCCCTGACCAGTTCGGCCATCAGTGCGGAATCCCCGTTCAAATAGAGTCGCGACACGCCCCTCACTAACGCGTCTCCCAGACAAGGGCAAAAAAGTCGCTCCAAAAGCTGCTGTCCGTCGTCGCCCTGCGGCTGCTCAACCCGCGCCCCTTGTTCAGCCTGTTCAAGCTGCCCAACCCGACCACCACCAACAGCCTCCTGCTCTTGCGTCTGAGCCCACTCCCTCCGCAACTACATCCGACACTGCTGCTGGCGCCTCACAACCAGAAACAACCTCGACACAACCCGAGATCCGGGCTACAGCTGATCCTCTGCCCACTCCACCTGCAACTCAGCAGTCCGCTACTCAACCCACCAGCGCCGCCGATCGACAGCCTATCAGACAGCCCACACCTTCCTCACCAGCTTCCCTTCCACACCATGTAGAGCCGTCACCGCTGTCACTGGCCCAGTCCGAAGTCTCGCATCGCCAAACAATCCCGTCTCCTTCGCCGCGACCCCTCGTCACTTCAACTCCACCTGTGACTCAGCCCGAGCCACAACCTGATCCTGCTACCGTTCATGCCTCTCCTCGCCTACAGCAGTCACCCGATCATGAGCCATCTTCTCCAAACCAGCTGGCTGGTCAGAAACGAAAGCGTCCCACCCCTCCGCCTACTGCACCATCCGAGGATCCCACAATCCAGCAGTCTTCACAACAGGCACTTCCCACTTCAGAAGTAGACCCTGAAGTTTTGCTGATCAACACCCTCATTGGCCATCAGGAACAACCTCGAGCCCCTGTAGCTCAGATGCTGCCACCCGCCAACCCACCTGCTACAGCCCCGAAACCACGCGCAAAGCGACAAAAAAAGACTACTACCACTGCTGAGCCACCAGTTGAGACAGACGACCCTTCTCAAGCCGTGAGCGGTGCCCAAGACGCCGACTCAAGTGCGACACCTGCTGCGAAATCAAAGAAGCCCAGAGCCTCGAGAGCTAAACGTGCACCCAAGTCGGCCGCAACAGTCGTGGAAGACGAAAATGGAAACATCATTGAGACAGAAGAACCTGCTCCTCGTCCTGCGCCCAAGCCGAGGAAGCCTCGTCAGAAAAAGAAGCAACCACAGCAAGTTGAGGGGGAAGATGGAGTTACTGGCCAGGATGACCCAAGCAATGATCCAGCGAACCACGAAATCGACGTCTCAGAAACCACCATGTTCGAACTTACTAAGGATAGAGGTTTCGGCAAAGTGTCGGAAAGAGAAACGAAGATGGCTGCTATCGACTGGGACGAGGTACAAAGAAAGAGAGTGGCAGAAGCGGAAGCTATTCGGGCTGGTATCGATCCTACTACCCTTAACAACAACACTCAGCCAACCGAGAATACCGAAGGTGGTGAAAATGCGGAAGGCGAGACTACTGAAGAAACCACTCGACCAGCAGCTGTCGCGAGCGGACCCCGACTACGCATAGATGCTGAAGGAAACCTGGTTGTGGATGAAGACAGTTTGCGCATCGATCGTCAAGCCCAAGCCGAGCGCAACGCCGAGAACCTGGTCGTAACCGAAAATGATGACTTGACAAAACGTGTGAATCAGATGAGCTGGATCAACGAACGTCGACGTGATCCCACCGACCGCGTGCCGTTCTTCAAAATGAAGTCTGATCCTTGGAGCGACGAGGAGACAGACCGTTTCTATGAGGCTCTTCGCATGTTCGGTACCGATTTCTTCATCATTTCGAAGATGTTCGCACCCAAGACTCGCCGTCAAATCAAGCTGAAGTTCATCCGTGAGGAACGCCTTGATCCTGACCGTGTGAATCGTGTCTTAGCCGGCGAAGCAGTTTCTATGAATCTTGAATCATTCGCAGAAGCTACTGGCCAAGACCTCGCAGGCTTCAAAGACCCACGCGAACTGGAGGAGGAACTGAGAGTCGAGGGAGAAGAGCAACGTGTGGAGATTGCTCGTAAGAAGAAGGAGATGGAAGAGGCCAAGGAGCAAAGAGATATCCAGATGGCTGCTAGAGAGAAGGATCAGGAGGAACGTGCAGCTCAGAGACGCGAGAAGGCCGCTATGCGCCAGAACAAGCGCAGAGGCATCACAGGCACCGGCACTTTCTAAAGGTACATCTTTGCTCATTCGAGGTACATACGGTCACTACCTGGACTTGCTAATAATTACGACGAAACGCTATTATACGAACAATTCAAAGACATTCAAAATATCGTCAGATTATATGGCCTGAAGCAGCGCCAGCTAGTAGGGCTTTCATCCGTTATCTGTGAGAGTATGACGCTTAGCCAGTCGTCCGGCATCTCGCTATGCTAACTAGTATGATGCGGCGCTATCCAAGCAGAAAGGCGTTCACACTCTGCAGAGTCGTCCGACTGGGATTGGCATCTGGCTTGGCGATCGATATCCAACTGAGTTTCTGCTTGATGATTTGCTTGTTGAGACCATTCGGCGGTTCTTTAATCTCATCCACAGGCCTGACGTTGCCATCATCGGTGATGAACAAGCACAAGATCGCCAACGCAACACCTACACCCTGGTCTTTACCACTGGCATCCGCCACGACGAAGCGAGACATTGGAGATGCAGAGATTTGTGCTTTTACCGAAGTGATCAGGTTTGGTAGGCTGTGTCGTAATTGTCGACTCCCTACTTTTCCGTCTGCAAGGGTGAGATGCAGATACCGTGCTTTCATCTTGGTTCGCAAGACCTCGCTCTCTTTTGGCGATGCTGTGATCACGATATCTGTTTCCCGTGCATCTGTCTCTGCAGCGTCTATCGTGCCAATCGCCACGCGCTGACCAGGTCCGATGGCAGTGAGTTGTGACCCTTTGCTACCGTCGCCTTGCGCTACCAAACCTGCAATCACTTGTTCGACCATGTCTTCGGGTGTGGAAAGTAAAGTCTCACTGTGTTGCCAGAAGAGAGGGGCAGTCAAACCTTGGGCCCAGGCTTCTGCATCATCTGCTGCGCCTTGTACGTATCCCGTATCAGACGTTGATTCTGAGCCAGAAACACGGGAAGATGCTGTGAGGAGAACCACTGGATGGAAAGAAGAAAACTCTGGAGGAGCACTCGGCAGAGAAGATGTGGGCGTTACCCAGATGGGTCGTAATGGTTTGGTAAGCTTTTGACGAATGGTTGCAAGATCGAGGTCCAGTGTCTTGAGGGACTCGACAAAGCCGGAAATGCGTGCAGCGATCTGGGCGTGCTCAGACGCTCCTATCACTGTTGGTGGTGTAACCACTTCATGGCTCTCTGTCTGATCGGGAAACAGAACACGATTCATGACTGTTGTCCAAATAGGTATTGTTTTCGACAAAGCATCAGGCATACTCTTGCCTCGTCGTG
The DNA here is from genome assembly GCA_024195555.1 of Aureobasidium sp. EXF-12298. Taxonomy (NCBI): domain Eukaryota; kingdom Fungi; phylum Ascomycota; class Dothideomycetes; order Dothideales; family Saccotheciaceae; genus Aureobasidium; species Aureobasidium sp. EXF-12298. Next base: position 76,753 of record SWBJ01000128.1, read on the forward strand.
TAGAGTCAACTATAATGCATCTATCCAAATAATCAGCTTACGAACCATCCAAAAGGCAACAGAAGAAACACACCCATCGAACTCCCCTATTGTTTCCAAGACCTGCAGATTCAATCTCCTCAGGCTAAAACTCCACTGTGCCATATGTCCATCCGTGCTCTTGAAATAAGCACTCTGCTTCTTTTGATTTGGTGGGATATACCAACTACCGCATCTCTCATTTGCAACTAATGGCAATCCATATGCAGAAGCTACTTCAGATACAAAGTTTGCATCTTGCTTGATTGAGCGCAATCGATTTGGTATTGATAAAGTGCTTCTTTTGAGTTCTCCAAGAACTTTGTTGAAGGAGTTGTTGGTTGTGTTGTTGAAGATTATGTCCGAGAGTTGCGGGTATGATTGATTGCCTTGGGCTGTTACTTCGTTGTTATGGTCTGTCATAGTTGGATTCGAAAGACTGTCTTTGATGTATCGGTGTGTGGTTTAGGGGTAATCCACCAATTTTTCAGTCCTCGCACTGACTTTCCTACTCGCATGCGAATTCCGGTATCTGAAAAGGTGCAAAGGTTGATGAAGTCGGTCGGTGTCGTTCTTCGTGAGTTGATAAAAATGCTTTCCACCATACAGTTTTATGCATAGCACAAGTCGACCCGATGTTTGACCGGTACCTGGCTGTGCATAAATCCCAACCTCAAGCCGTGCCTCTCATCCCTTGTCACATGAACAAACAAGGTTGTCCAGAGCAATTGTGTCAAGTTACTAACTATTAGATGCGATTGTATCGTAGTATCTTCTAACCCTGCTTCGTTCAAGAAAGGTTTGCAAGTTCGAAGGAAAGCAGGTAGGTTTTACCGCAAATGCCTAAAACACAATCAGTCCAGAACCAAGATCCTAGCAATAAGTCCTCAGCAAACCCTCAAACTGGCCAGATTTTCTGTCGAGAGTCTGAATGATGCAAGCAAGTTCTGGCCTCAGTCGCGAATGTCTTCTTGTCTCTTGAAAGACATTAATTTGACCTGTCTGCTCACAAGAGAGACTTTCCAATACGACCATAAGAAACGGACTCAACAAGTTACATGGCTCCAACAACACTCATAGAAACACTGGTTTGGGTGGTGTCAAAGGAGAATATGGAAGTCCGATGGTCTTCCGCAACAGTCTCGGTGCAAAATTCATGTGCACCAGGGTCGGCAAGTCTTGAACAGCAATACAATTCGGGTACATTGGTGTGAGCACCTCAAGCCTTCCATCAAGGTGAAAAGGAGATTTCTAGACTCGAAGATTGATCCAGAATCTCTCGCAGAGTCTTATTGTGTTGCCTGAGCACTGCGACATCATCGTTGTGTCGACGAAAGCGTTTCACCTTCACTTCACATCCGTGTCCGCCGTGTTATCTCACAACACAAGATTTCCCAGTCTCGACTTTCTCCCCATCACGTTCCTCTTTCTCCATTCCATCTCGCACACAACCATCACTCTTCCTCATCACCTTTCCCTCTGAACCAACTACATCAACCAAACAATCATGGCTCCCTGGGACGCTGCCGAGGATCGCGCACTCCTCCTCTCTGTCATCTCTGTCGCTCAGGTCAACCCCAACTGGGAGGACGTCGCTACTCAGCTTGGCAAGACCAAGGAGGCTGTTCGGTACGATCATTCCTGTCACGGCTACATTCTTTTGACTCACATATTTTCTAGCCAGCGCTTCGCCAAGCTCAAGAAGGAGGCCGGCGATCCTTCTGCCGCTGCCGCTACCAACACTGGAGCCGCCACTGCTCCTGCCGCTACTCCCACTCCTCGCAAGCGCAAGCCCAAGGCTAAGGCCAAGAAGGCTGATTCTGACGACGAAGACGAGGACGAGGGAACTCCTCTCACCAAGAAGTCCAAGCAGTCTAAGAAGGTCATCAAGAACGAAGACGAGGACGAGGATGAGGCTTGATTGTAAGATCTCTTCGCTATAAGTTTCGTCTTCATGCTGATCGTCTTTGCAGCTCTACCCAATCACCGTTCAAGATCATTTGGCCAAAGACATGGCTCTTTTGATCACCGTTCTTCAAGTAACCGTCTGAATTGGTAATATGACTCGAAGGGCACAGGCTGCAGTTATCCGGCGAGTAACGCCAAATAAACATTTTAATCTCTCCCGAATTATTGTCAATCCCATGTCTGTCCTCGTGCTTTGTTGTCGTGCCTATTCTATACCAGGAAGACTAACCGGACTGTCATTCCCATGCTCCCTCGAGTCGGTCAGAGAAGCGACGACGCACCGGCTCCTTGCCATACAAAGACTCAAACCAATTTTGCTGGTTGTTCGCCATGACTGATACCAGTTACCGTGAACTTCGTCAACATTGATGTCTACATGAGAAGCTCGATCTCAAGCATCACCAGGTCAGCAGATCGGGTACACTCCAGCATGAATACTGGGCTCAATAAGGTGTTGATGTCGTTTCCTTGTGATGTTCCGCATTCTTTGGATAATATAAAAATACAGTATGACGATTGTAATCTACTGCACGTCCACTGAGAGCCTCTGATATTCGTCAAATCAGCAAGGCTCTAAATGGGCGTTACCATATACTGTGATAGCAATATGCCTTTCTATAAGCTACAACCATGGTATGTATGCCAGATTTGAGAGTCAGTTAGCCAAACAACGACACACGGGTTTCCGACTGTGTATAAAGTTGGTCCGATCTCGACAGTAGTAACTTCTAGTTGATTTCAATCATCGTGTCTTCTATTCGCTTGATCTTCGATACGAGAGTTTTCTTCTAGACTGTCCCTCAATCAAGAGACCGGGCATACCAAAAGACCAGATCCAGGCTTGCGTACTAGTGTCAGCTCTCTCTTTTCCTTCACTTGCAACATATTTCGACGACTAAGCGATCGCCCCGGCGTTGGCTATTTATTCTCCTTCTTCTCTTCAGTTGATCATCCTCTTTCACGTCCGCACATTCACATTTCGTCATCCAATCCAACGCACACTTTTGTGTCTGCTCTCTTACCTGTCCCACCACATATCCACTCCACAACAACATCTACTTCCATCAACCAACATGCCTACCGACTGGAAGACTCTTGAGAACATGGAGCGCCTTGTCGCCGCCATCATCGCCTCCAACGGCGGTAAAGTGAGTGGTTTTCCTCAGCCTCTCACTGCCAACTTCCACTAACCAACCTTCACACAGGTCGACTGTCAAGCTGTCGCCCGCTACTTCAACGAAACCTACGATGCCATCGAGAACCGCACTCGTGTCTACAAGAAGGCAGCCCAGGTTCTCGTTTCCGAGGCCGAAGCCGCTGGACGTATGGACATGAATATGAAGAAGGGTGCTGCTGGAGGCAAGAAGAGCACTGCTACTCCCAAGAAGGGCGGTACTTCCACTCCCGGCTGTAAGTGTTGACTTTGCGCTTCCTTTCTACCTTTCATACACTGATACAATATAGCTGTCAAGTCTGGCCGTGTCACCAAGCGCGCTCCCAAGACCCCTACCAAGCTCAAGCGTGTCGACTCTGATGACGAGGATGATGAGATGAAGGATGCCACTGTCGCTGCCACCATCAAGAAGGAAATCTAGAGCAGTGGTCGGCTACTCGCCATCTTTCGCATGCTATCAGAAGAGAAGATCGACGACGGATATATCTCCAGAGTGGGAAAAGGTCTATATGATTAGACCGGGTTCCATGATACGAAGCAAGTAGGAACAAGCAACAACGATCAAAGAACCAGATTTCAACCTAAAGCATTGCAATTCTCCATGTATTTTCTCGTGATGATCGTAAAGTTTGCTTTTTCGTGGAAATGTACCAAGACAAGAGCGAGTGTTCTACCAAATCGCTGCGTTTTCGAACCTTTCCGGTGTATGTCATGGCGAAATTCCTTATGGGTACAGGGCGAAACTTGGATGCGCTTCTTTCTGTCTTGCTCAAATTGTAGTACTTCAATCATCGTGCTTTGAATTCGTGTTCCTTCATGCTTTCATGCCTGGACACTGGTACAGGTGTCTGGACGCTGTGGCACAGTGACCCGAGTGCGTTTGTCTGACAATGTAGTTTTCCCGTATGCTGTGCGTTGCCGAAGTTGAGACGTAGAGATGCAGAAGTGTTTCAATATTCAGAGATTTGTCCGCAGAAGACCTAGTGGCATCACGACTTTCAATGGACACTGCCCTGGCCTTGTAAGTTTTTGTGCATCTCTATCGTCAAAGGTTGCTCTGGTTTTGCTGGGAGGCAACCGTTAGTATAGTCGTGCCGGTCAGAAGCCTTGTCGTTGCTGTTCCATGATAACTGAACGATTCTCAAGAAGAGACATCAAGTACGATTTCCTGCAAAGACACACGGTGCTTTAAGAAAGCAGAACACTGTCCACTGGAGAGCCGTCGTCTCATGGGCTCTCTCTGGGCAACGTCTTTGCTTTGAATACGATTGTGACTTTGAGTAGCTGCTTCACAAGGATGTGGCACCCAGTGAGAGTCTGTAATGGTCGTCATAATAGATACATCAATTTACGAAGAGGCAGTTTTACCGCGCTATGCGTTCTACAGACACACTTACAATCCAAGAGACATGTCCTATGCGCCTCCATGTGGACGAGGAGATCTTGTACCGCCAGGATCCAATAACAAGTGTGGCTTGATGAATCCTTCGTCGATCCTTGAGAAAAGGGTACCAGCGTCCTCGGTAGTTGCGTTCATCAGCTGATTGAATGCTCCACGAGCCGTAAGGTGGCTCGGGTCTGCTTGACCTGCCTCAATAGCTCTGTCATCGGCGTATGGAGTATCTTCCCCAGTCGCTGTAGGGAATGGATCCCTGAGTGGTGATCGTCTGGCTGATGGTGGCAAGTCGAGCCCTGATTCGTCACCGTCAGAGACGTCTTCGTTCTGATCTGGGTAAAGCAGACCTTGTTCGGCCGCGGCCTGCTCTCGTGCACTCCTGCTGCTTGTTCTTCTGCCGAGTCCATCGCCAGGACGGATGGGAGGGCTGTTGGCATTGCTAGTGCTGTACAAAGCTGCCCTGTTCGACCTGCTCTCCGCGCGAGGGCGCCCGTTGGCAACACTGGCAAGAGAAATACCTCCGCCCAGACTTGCTCGAGGCATATGCCCGAAACCAGCTCCACCTTTCTTAGTAAATGTTCCACCAGATCCTGGCACTACTTCGATGTCGAATTCGTCGTCACTGTCGATTTCTTCTACGACTCCAGTGCGAATTTCTAGAATTTCCAGCATACGGGCTGTAGTGCCACCAAAGATGATGACTGTCAACACTACAACGACCAGCACTGTAGCGCGCAATGCATATCCATTGGGACCCTGAAGACCGGCAGCCAAAGCGACACCGACAGCGCCACGAAGACCGGCCCAGTAGAGCATCATCTGATGGTTCTTGGGCAGGACGTCTGCTTCTTCACGACCGAGCTTACGAGCTCTGTATCGGATGACATAGTTGATCGCCTTAGATAGCGGGAAGACAGCGCAGTATCGAGCCACGCAGATACCGACCACAGTGACGAGGATGAACAGGGGTTTGTACTCGAGTCCAGCTTCGGTGAAGAGTGAGAGACCCAGGTAGATGAAGATGAAGTTCTCGGACAGTTGAGCCATGACCTGGAAGATGAATTTTGTTGTTAGCTGTGTGCGACGGGACATGTTGTGGTAAGCATAATGCTTCATGCAGATTCCGCAGAAAAGCAGAGACACGATTCCTGGTACAAAAAATTAGCTAAGTTCCTTTATCGGAGGCTGGCGCAACTTACCGGACATGTGGATAGCGTTGGAGAAGAAGTAGCATGCATAGGCGATGAGAACGACGAGACAGCTCTCAATCTTGGGGAAACGCCTGACCAGGGTATATTTGAGCAACAGACTCGTGCCGATGCCAACAACCAAGCCGATCATCAAACTGCCGAAGAAGACCAACAAGAAGACACCGATACTCTCGAAGAGACTCAAGATGGTCAGATGACCCTTGGCGGCGCCCTCCCTGTACTTTTGAGCAGTCTCGAACAGGACAATGGCAATAGCGTCATTGAGAATGGACTCTCCGAAGATGACGGTATAGAGCTGAGGATCGACTTTATAAGTGTTGAAGATGGCAAGAATGGTGACGGGATCGGTAGCGGAGAGGGTTGCGCCGACGGAGATGGCCTCGACAAAGGTGATATCTAAGCCCTCGAGAGGAATACGCGTCCATACGTAGAGGATGACGCCCAAGACCATGGCAGAGATGAAGGTGCCGGCAAAAGCAAACGTCAAGATGGTTCCAATATTGCGGAAGAAGTTCCCTTGATGTAGTTCATAGCCTGAAGCTAGGATGATGGGCGGTAGAAGGAGGTTGAAGAAGAATTGGTAGTCAAAGCTGACGGCGCCGAGGACGGATTGAGCGGCGGTAAGACGAAGGATCAAGCCGATGACCATTCCTAGACATTTGTTAGTGGACAGTATGTTGACACGGGGTGGTATGAAACAAGATACCTGCAAAGATGGACAGGACGGTCTCGTGGACGGCCTGAATCTTCCTCGTCTGGAGCATGTAACTGGTGAAGAGGGCGACGATGAGCAGCATGATAAGGATGAATAGCGACCATGATGCAAAGATTTCTTTCTGGCCAGCCTCGGGCTCTGTCGCGTCGTGTCAGTTGTCTCGTTGGGTGGTGAGGATGGTGGAGGGAAGTGTACCATCTGGGTCGGCGTCTGCAGCTTCGCGTTCTGAAGCCTCGGGGTCAGCATACTATCCGGACATGTAGAGGAGATATGTTCGCATACCGAGGAGCTCAAAGACGGTATCGCGCAAGATTGAAGCCATGGTGTGAATTGTGGTGGTGGGGCAGGTCAACTGCCTGTAGAGGTTGTTATCGCATACGCATATACAGAGGTCCAAGTGACTAGGCACAGTCGGTTTGCACTCTGGTGCAAGAATCTACAAGAAGTCGACAACGCAGAATGGATGGCGCTATGTGTCTAAGTCCAGTTGATGGATTGCTCCCTTTCTGCCTGGCACAGCTTCCACTCAGGACAAGTTGAAGCACGGGCAAGTCGGCGTTCGGCTTGCGGCTTGCCATGCGGGAAAGGCGCGTCAGTCCCCACAGAAAAGGAGGTTGCTTCGGCCCGCCGCTGATCCTGTGTCCATCACTCGAACAGTCACCCTGCCCCTGGCGGCCCATGAATCCTGAATTTCGAGATACGTCACGCTTAGCACAAAAAGACGTGGTCAAGGTGGGACAAGCACATGCTTGTTGAGTCGCCAGTCTTCTGTACCTACATAAACGACAAGGTCGCTGCAAGTCTCGAAGGAGATTAAAGCCCAGTCTGACGAAGCCTTTGTCGACACCGCCTGAGCACGCTAGTCAACCCTATCCCGCTATCATTCGATCCTCCCTACCCACCTGCTCACACGCCCGTACTCGTGATCGACTCCCTGCCCATAAGGTCATGCTGCTTGCTGTCGACGCTCTTGCCTGATAACCGTCCCTACCCTGCGACACCTTTGTCCACCGCGACCACCCCGAGCAACTCGACACGACTCTTTGTCCCTCCAAATCGCATGTGAATAAGGACCCCGCAATCTGATAAATACAATCAACACTCACAACCAACTTTCACCGCCTCGGTCGACCCATGTCGAACAACAGGCCTCTCGCCTCGCCTCGTCCGAGAGGCATTCTCAAGAATGCTTCATACCATCGCGACTCCTACGATGCCCGGCCGAGCGCTTCCCTCGACGCACAGAAGGAGCAGGAGGACCAGGATGAGACCTCTCCCTTGATAGCACCCAGACGCGAAAGCATCGAGTCTGGCCTCACCATTTCTTCTATGCCCTCTCCCGAGGACTCGGACACTTGGAACAATATCACCTCTGAAGAGACAAAGAGCCAGTGGTACCTGATCCTCTTGACTTTGTCAATCGGTGGCCTCCAGATCGCCTGGTCTGTTGAGCTGTCCAACGGCTCGGTAAGCCCCATTGTACTTCCATCACTACGCTTCGCGACTGACAAATGATAGCCATATCTACTCAGTCTGGGTATCAGCAAGTCGCTCCTCGCCTTCGTCTGGATCGCCGGCCCACTGTCTGGTACACTGGTTCAGCCTTATGTCGGCATCAAGAGCGATAGATGTCGCTCGCCTTGGGGAAAGAGAAGGCCATTCATCGTTGGAGGTGCCATCGCGACAATCATATCTCTCGTTCTGCTGGCATGGACCAAAGAGATTGTGAGAAACTTCTTCGCCATCTTCAAAGTCGGTGCCGAGTCCCAGACTGTCCACGTTGTCTCAATCGTCTGGGCTGTGAGCTTCATCTACATTCTTGATTTCGCCATCAACACCAGTATGTCTCGATCGTCATCTTGTGTCAGGAACTTGGCTAATCACAGCTCTTCTAGTCCAAGCTGCCATTCGCGCCTTCATAGTAGACAATGCACCGACTCATCAGCAAAACGATGCCAATGCATGGGCTTCACGTATGTCTGGATTCGGCAACATCTTGGGCTATCTCTCGGGTTATGTCAACTTGCCCAAGTATCTCGGCTTCTTTGGAAATACCCAATTCAAGGTTCTCTGTGTCATTGCAGTTCTGGCCATGTCTATCACCGTCGGCATCTCCTGTCTCAGTATCAAGGAGCGCGATCCTAGGCTTGAAGGAATTCCTCCTCCACAAAAGGGTGGTGTCTTGTCTTTCTTCACAGAGCTCTACCGCTCTATGAAACGTCTGCCTCCACAAGTCCGCAAGGTCTGCGCTGTTCAGTTCTTCGCCTGGATTGGCTGGTTCCCCTTCCTTTTCTACATCACCACTTATATTGGCGAGATCTACGTTGAGCCATACTTCATCGAGAACCCTCACATGTCCCCTAAAGAGATCGATGCCACATGGGAGCGTGCAACTCGTATCGGCACCTTTGCGCTCTTGATCTTCGCCTTTGTGAGCCTGGCTGCAGCAGTTGTCTTGCCTCTGCTAATCGCTCCTGGTTTCGAGCCCCCATCGCCTCAACCTCATACCCCTCTCACGCCTCGTGCCTTTACACCTACTACGCCTCGCTCCATGACCGGCAGCGATTACTTTGCTTACACTCCACAGCACTCTACGAGCAAGCTCAACTTGTCCGAGCCTAATCGTTGGGAACGAATCAAGAATCGCATGCCCTCTGTACAGATGAGCGCTTTCACCCTCCGTCGGGCTTGGATCGTATCGCACTTACTGTTCGCCGGTGCTACCTTCTTGACCTTCTTTGTTCACGACACTACTACTGCTACTGTGCTTGTCGCTTTCATTGGTATCCCATGGGCGTTGAGCAACTGGGCTCCTTTCGCGCTTATTGCTGCCGAAATTTCGAAGAGAGAAGCCATTCGCCGTAACGAGATTCCTCCCCCAGCCACCGCTGAGGGTCGGGCCCTGGCCAACGGTGACGACCCAGCCGAAGGTGCTGACCAAGCTGGAGTCATTCTTGGTATTCACAACGTCGCCATCGCTGCACCTCAGGTCATTGCGACGCTTGTGTCGAGTCTGATCTTCAAGCTTCTACAGAAACCTCGCGGCACGCCTGGCGATGACAGTGTCGCTTGGGTCTTGAGATTTGGTGGTCTTGCTGCGCTTGTCGCTGCTTACTTGACCACACGTATTGCAGAAGAGGGCGAGGAGGATGAGCAGTTGTAGATCGTACAAACGGCGATACACACAGAGCTCTTTACCTAAGTTTATGCATCACTGGTTATGGGAGTTGGATGGTTTGCTTTTTGAGATACCTTTCCTCGACTTTATTCTATTTCCTACCACTCGTACCCCTCTATTCCCCCGAGCGACTACATAGCGCATAACACGAAAGAATGAAAGACGAACATTCAAGCTCATCAAAATCTACCTTAGAAATTGGATGCAGTTGGGAGCTTGTACTGACAAACTCCTTCGCGAGGCAGTAGCGGAAATTCTGGACGTGAGGAACTTGCTCGACCCACTGTGTCTTGACCTTCCGAGACCGCATCCCTTTGTCAACTCGGTCGTTCTGTCAATTATCTCGACATTAACCAGCCTCCGAACGTCGATCCGGACACAATCCCTGGTCCTCCTCCAAGTCGATACACGTCTTTTGAGTAATCAGTCCTCGAACATCGACCTGGATAAGTTACTATCGTGTTCTTTCCCGATCTCTCTTAAGTCACACTCTGCTTCACTCTCCAACGATCAGATCCGACTCTTCTTCCGCCCTCTTCTCACTCTCCATCTTCTCCCGCACTTTTCTCTTCCTCACTCTTAACTACCTGCCCCGATCACATTTCTTCCTCTCCTCTCACTCTCTCGCCTTTCTTTCCACCACACATCCTATAAAAACTCTTCTCCTCTTTCTCTTCCACTCTTCTTCTGCCATCCTACTCCACCTCCATTACCAATCTCTTACGCGTCTTGTCCTCGAGACACCTCCATAACAACACATCAAGTCACGCGCGTCTTTCCATCGACGCACACGCGACTTTGCTCTTGCACTCTCCATAACAACTACATAACAAAAGAACATCAGCAAACATGGTTGTCAAGTGGACCAGTGATAAGGACCAGTTCATCTTGAACCATCTCCTTACCGACAACAACATCAAGATCGGCAACGATGTCCTCGATGCCATGATTGCTTCCTGGCGTACGTATCCACCTTCTTCGCGCATCTTCCATCCTTCTTCTTGCATTACACTTTCTTCCTTCCTTCTTCTTGCATCACATTTTCAACCTTCCTTCCCAAACTCATCTTGCTCTTTCCAACTTGCACCTTCCATCTTTCTTATATCTTCCTACCGTTCGCTCATACTTCCTTCTCCATCATCAAACCTTCCCTTCATACACACTCTAACACTCTGAATCTCAGCCACCTCCTTCGGTCCCCCACCCACCAGAAAGGCGTTCACCGAGCACTTTAGCAAGGTTCGCAAGAACAGCAAGAATCTCCTCGCAGGAACCGGCACTATCCCTGCTACTCCCAGCACCGCAAAGAAGACCAAGACTCCTGCCAGCAAGGCCTCAACCAACAAGCGCAAGAAGCCCGCCATCTCTACCTCAGACTCTGACGACGAGGCTCCACCCACCAAGACTGCTGCCAAGCGCAGAAAGCAAGTCGCCGCTAAAGATGAAGATGAAGACGAGGACATGCAGGCAGAGATGGCAGAATTGGGTGTCAAGATCAAGGATGAGCCTGTTGATGAAGACACACCCTCTAAGCCTGCTCGTCGTGGTGCTGCTGCCAAGATGCCAAAGTATGCCGACAGTGATGCTGAGGCTGGCGGTCACCCTGAGGATGCAGAGAATGGTTCAGAGGATGAGTATGTTGACAAGGAAGTCGTTGACAAGATGAGCGCTTATCTCGAGTCTCCCGATTCTGAGAACGAAGCTGAGGTTTGATGAGGAGGTCTTGCTTCGAGCATTCGAGAGAGAGAAAGGATAACGAAGGAACGATAATGGAATACCGAGGACGAACGAAAAGGTCAATGGAAGATGTACAGTAGCGAAGAAAGACATGCGGGAGACACGGCGAGACAGAGAAAGCTCTGATCGAAAAGAAAATCACTACTTTTCAAATCATCGTTTACGTGACAATGCAACACATGGGTGAATGATGAATGAACTCACATTGACTGCTTGTACACTTCTGCTATTCCATATCCCTCGATCTTCTCGATTCGACCTCGCATACTCCATCGTAATGAGACTCCGTATCTTCTTGTAGCCCATCAATACATTAACGGCAACAACAGCTTTGTGACGGGAACTTGTCTTGACGTAGCTATAAGGTCTCATCCCATCTGTTACTTCCGAGTAATGCGGCAGAATTGCAATACTTGACCAGACATTGCGAAAAGAAACAGGTGCCGGCAACAGTTTTTTTGTCGATCGGCTTCCCCTCCGCCCCCTTCCATGTGCTGAAACTCGAAATGTAGTACAGTCCTCGAGATGGAGATTTTGTATCCGATTGATATAGAGTCCAGAGAGATCGTGGTAAGCAGCCGAGTTGAAAGGACGACTCGGCCGGCCTTCGTGACTCTGCTTGCTCAGCCTTTCCTAAAGTCCACATAGCGGCGACCAATACCATTAAAACGTCTCCAACACTTCCAGAAACGCGCGGGTTCGAGATGAAGCAATCGCGTGATACTGTTAGAAGTCGGTGTAGTCGAATTCACCTGCGTCAAAGAAGTCATCAGCTCATAAGCTCTTCCTTCTTGTACGAACAGCAAACTCGCTGACCTTTTCTCCGAGTTCCGCATCCAAGCGAGTCTGGTCGTCTGCTTCCAACAGCTCCTCCACCGTAAGTTCGTGCTTGAGCGGGCTTCCTCCTGGGAGTGGCCAACCTCTCTTGAGATGCTTTCGCTTCTTGCGTGAGGGCAGTTCCGATCGTGCTCTTCTGATATCGAGAAAGCCTCGTCTGGAGATTCGCTGACAAGGACCACACTTTTGTTGAGCGCGAAATATGATTTCTGGGGTGCTCTTGCATGCAGGTCTGGAAACGAGCTTTGGCGCTGGCGAAAGAGATAGGTTATGGCTGCTCAGGGGTGATGGAGAAGAACTTGATATGCTAGAGCCTCGTTCGAGAGTTCTGCCTCTGCTTGGTAATTCGGGATCGTCGCTATGTTTGCTTCTGATCGCTGGGCGCTTGGGAACCTTTCTGATCTTGGTGGTGGCTCTTGTAACCCAGATGACACTGCGGCAGGTCGAGCGGTGGAACTGCACAAAGTGATTGCAAGAGTAGCGTATTGTGATGGTGTTGCACATGGCTGGCGGTATTGGTTGGCAGCTTGATGAATTGATCAATGGTCAAGAAATGTTATGAATACGATGGAATGTTGTGGTGTATGTGGTGTTTTTGGCAGAAAGTGCAGCTGCTGCGAACGTCACAGCGAGACGATGTGATGGTGTCACTACAGTTGTGGTGTGAATGTAGATGAGGATTGAGGAGGAGGATGTTGTCGTGGATCGTGGTTGCCGATTGATAGCGCGTGCCTTCCTTAGAAGGTAAATTACAAGCATGTACTTTGGGCAAAGACTTGAAGGCCATTAGTCGTCACATTGGATTTGAAACATCACTCAGAATAGTGATTCTTGAACTTCGCCAGGGCCATGCGACTCTGCCTGTCTTGCAGAATCGAAACTCCCGATATGTAACTAACTTAGCTGCCAGCATGCACAGAAGCCTTGACAACAGGAAAGTATCCATTGGAAGGTGCCGATTGATCTCTTCTCTTTGACCGTGTCTTGGTGTGTGAACGAATGGGTGTTGAGATAGCCTATAGTGTCGCTCTATTCGGACGTGAGACGCGGACTAGTTTCAGATGAGGAGTCTACATATTCACAACGAAGTCGGATAACTTGATTTATCTTTCTGAAAGGCATATGAGACAAAGAACATTACTCACATGTATTCTTGTCAGAGAACAATGCACAAGTACGTGGCACCGAACAAGGTCGGGCACTCTGCCTGAGGGGAGTCGTGATATTTTTACATGTTTAGTTTCCCTGGAGCTTGAGGACTATGACTCCTGTGCAATATCGACAATGTACAGACAAAGACCATATGCCTACCCACTCTTGCGAGTTTTGAGCAATCTATGAAGCACCAAGTCCGCTGCTGGGTTCTTCGGCGGCGCTTCTATCTGAATCAGAGCCGCGGTTCTGGGGACGGCTAAGAGCCTCGAAGTTGCCTGGGTCATTGGTCAGCGTGTTGGTTCTGGTGAAACGAAGTCAGACTTGTCTTACGCTGAACGAGGTTGAGACGAGTCTGATTGGAGCCGTCCTGAGCCTGGAAAGTGTCCATGCGAGCGTCGGCCTCGAGGTACATGAGAGTACTAAACAAGCATCAGGATTTTGACTATAGGCAGGCTTCAGAGCATTGTATTCCTCACCCCTTGGGCAAGCTCAGGAGTAGGTCTCTGCCGGGACCGTCGTTGACGAAACTGGCGACTCTGAACCAGCTGGTTGCTCTCTCGCCGTTCTCGTTCTTGGGACCGCCCTTGACACCAAGAGCGTACCGCACCATCTCGCGGCCGGTAGATGTGGGGGTGAGCTCGGGCTGGTCGGCGAGACGGCCAATGAGTTGCATACGGGCCAGCGAGTGGGCGGGCGAGGTGGAGAAGGCGCGGGCGCCATTGAGAACGCGAGGGGCGGAACGAGCGGCGAACATTGTGATGGATGTGGATGTGTACAAGAGATGCAGGCCGAAGCTGTCGAGCTCTCAGGCCTGGAAGACGCGACCGCGGACGTGACCGCCAAGCGTCAATCAACCAAACGCCGACCGCTATGACATGCATCTAATCTCTATACCGTGCTGCACATAATCTATACCCTTCCTCGCATGCCTTTATGATCTGGTCCAAGCAATGATACAATCATAGTCCAGTATCGACCCTATGGCCTACGACCCTTCAGGCGGCTATGCTGCTGCCGCCAGCAATATCCCAGACGGCTTCGACCCCTCGCTGCCCGTCTTCGATGTACAACGAGTCCAGCTCCGCTTCGACATCTCCTCGGACTTTGTCGCTGCCCAAGTCGCCAATAATGTTCTGATCCTCGCCCTTTCTACTGGCCGTATCCTGCGATTCGATCTCGACAGTCCCGAGGACATTGACGACATCGACCTTCCCAAGAAGCCCTCCGAGATTGGCCTAATCCGACGTCTGTTCCTGGATCCTTCAGCCTCCCATCTTGTCATCTCCACCACACAAGGCGAGAACTACTATTTGCACACACAATCCCGAACCCCGAAGCCATTGGCCCGTCTAAAAGGCGTGCAAATCGAGTCCATTGCCTGGAACCCATCACAACCAACCGCTTCGACCAGAGAGATCCTGATTGGCGCATCCGACGGCAACATCTACGAAACATATATCGAGCCTAGCACGGAATTCTACAGAAGAGAGGAGAAGTATCTGAAGACCTTATACAATGTTCAGGATGGTCCCGTCGTTGGTCTGTCTGTCGAGATTTCCTCGGATGTGCGTAGCGTCCTGGTAGCCACTCCTACGAGACTGCTGCTCTTCGTTGGTAAGGGCGGTCGTCAAGATAGTGCTTCAATCTATCCTAGGCTTCTCGAGCGAGAGACGCCTGTGGTACATCATCTTAAAGACGCAACTTCGGGTCCGTCGACTTTGGTCACTATCACCGAACCGGCAGATGCATCTCTATCAGAGTCCGCCCAGGAAAATGTCTTTGCTTGGCTCAACTCTCAGGGTGTACTTCATGGAGACTTTGCTGCTTTGGTACAAACCGCAGAGACCAGTCCTTTTGCCCCAGCGAAGTTGTTACCGAAGTCGGTCATACCCCCTTCTCAAACCTCTGGAGGTCGAAACAAGCCTTCCCTAGAACCTGTATCGTCCATCTCTTTGACACAATTCCACATACTTCATCTGGTCGAAGGCCGTGTGGTCGCAATAAACAGACTTGATGGTAGCTTGGTCTATGATCAGCTTGTTCTAGAACCTGGAAATGCACCACTTGGTCTCTACGCAGACCACAAGAAAAACACATACTGGTTGTTCACTCAGCGCGAGATCTTCGAAGTCGTCGTTACAGATGAGGCCAGAGATGTTTGGAAAATAATGCTCCGGAACGAGCAGTTCGATGCAGCATCGCGTTATGCTAAGACTGCGGTGCAAAAGGATGCTGTTGCTACCGCGTCTGGAGATCATCTCGTTTCCCGACGCCGCTTCTCAGAGGCTGCGGCGGTGTATGGCAGAAGCACGAAACCATTCGAGGAGGTCGCACTGACTTTCATTGACCAAGGAGAGCAAGACGCTTTGCGGAAGTACTTACTGACAAAACTCTCTGTCCTCAAGAGATCGTCAACAATGCAACGGATCATGGTCGCTAGTTGGTTGGTCGAACTTTTCATGGCTAAATTGAACCTCCTAGACGATACCATCTCGGCGAAAGCAGAAATCTCTGAAGCAGCTCCTATCGCCAACGTGCAAGAAGACCTGCCTTCAATGCGTCGCGAGTTCCAAGAGTTCGTTACCAAATATAAATCTGACCTGGACAGAAAGACCACCTATGAGCTGATCAGTAGCCATGGACGAGAAGAAGAACTGCTTTATTTTGCGAACGTTATTGACGACTATAACTACGTCCTGTCATACTGGGTACAAAGAGAACGATGGCAAGAAGCCATGTCAGTCCTCAAGAAGCAGACAGACCCTGAGATTTTCTATCAGTACAGCAGTGTCCTTATGACGCATGTCGCTGTTGAGCTTGTAGAAGTCATGATGCGACAGAACAACCTGGAGGCCAACAAGCTCATCCCCGCTCTGCTCAACTACAACAAGACGGCAGACGTTCCATTAAACCAAGTAAGCAGTGGAGAGTGCACAACGTATATCCCGCTAACCATACCACAAGAACCAAGCAGTACGCTACCTCCAATTCTGTATCAACCAACGCCATTCAACAGAAACTGCAGTTCACAATACTGTGGTGTCGATTTATGCTGCACATCCCACTCAAGACGAAACTGCACTCTTCCAATATCTCCAAACACAAAGTGCCTCGCATGAGCAAAACTACGATGCAGACTTTGCTCTTCGCCTTTGTATTGCTCATCAACGCGTCCAATCATGTGTGCACATCTACTGCACAATGAATCAATATTCTCAAGCTGTGGACATGGCTCTCAAGCATGACGAAATGGATCTTGCTGCAAACGTGGCTGACCGACCTGGAAACGATCCTGCTCTGCGCAAAAAGTTGTGGTTAAAGGTTGCGAAAAAGGTCATTGGCCAAAGCAAAGGCATCAAGGCTGCCATGGAATTCCTCAAGCGCTGCGAATTATTGCGTATCGAGGACCTGATCCCCTTCTTCCCAGACTTTGTAGTCATCGATGACTTCAAAGAAGAGATCTGCGCCGCTCTTGAGGAATACTCACGACAGATCGAGGGTTTGAAGCGGGAGATGGATGAAAGTGCGAACACCGCGCAACACATCAAGGAGGACATCAAGTCTCTCGACCAGCGATACGCAATCGTTGAACCTGGCGAGAAGTGTTGGAGCTGCAGACTTCCTCTGCTGATGCGCCAGTTCTTTGTGTTCCCTTGCCAGCACTCTTTCCATGCTGACTGCCTTGGCAAGATGGTACTTCAGAGTGTCGGAATGGGCAAAGGCAAACGCATCAAGGAGCTGCAGACCGAAGTCGGACGAGCCGTTGTGACAGGCAAGAAACGAGAACGCATGGTCAAGGAACTAGATGCCCTGGTCGCAGGCGCTTGGTAAGTCAAATCTCACTAGTTGTATGAGCAGCTTGCTAACAGATTCCCAGTGTGCTCTGCAGTGAGATGGCCGTCAAGCGCATCGATGAACCGTTCGTGACCGCCAATGACAATAAGAACGAGTGGTCCATCTAGAATCGAACTTCCTATTGGAGTCAACCCAACAGCATCACCGAGACCCCTTGTATACAAATGTAATTTCCAGCTTTTTAGCTGTTCCTTGGTCAGCCTGTAATGGTTATCTACTTCCATCGCAATTTAGATGCACTCTCAGACCGTTTAGTATGGTAAAGCTTGCAGACGTTCGACAGGCACAGATAAACCTGTACTCGTACCGTGCCGATGATCTTCATCGTATTGTATCAAAGCGTCGGCCGAAAACATGGCAATATCACCTTGCCGTTCGATCGGTTCCGACGGCTATGGGCTCGCCGCCGGCTGTGGTCTTGTCAACCAGAATCGGGCCGAACAGAACACCCCACCACGGGACTCAAGAGTGCTGTGCCAGAAAATAATCCGGAGACCCCTTGTCTCCTCCAAAGACAAAAAAGTGGTGCTTGTGGTGCAGTGGAGAATTCTTTGCACACCCCACGTCTCTCCGGCTAAAGCACGATTCGGGGTTGTGTGCTTGTGAAGCCTCCACCATGAGTGTCGCGCTGTTATGGGGATGCTTTAAGTACGTCGATTGGCTTGGTTTATAACGCCATCTGAGCAAGCAGATAGACGAAGGAATTGTCCAAGCGACATCATGTCGCGTGTCAATATAGCTTTCTTGTATTTTGGCGAATACCAGTTTGTCGAATGATATCAGTGTAGAGGTTGACGCCACTACCAACAAAGATGCTTGTGCGCAAGCCAACCGCGGACAAGGCGTCTTTTGCAAACTTGGCGCGTGCGATGACGCTTTTTTGGTCGGCCATAAGATCTCTTTTCTAGGCGTACCACGTAACGTCGTATCTGAAGGAGCGAGTGCTAACGGAAACATTCCCTATTCTTATATTGGTTTTGCTCGTCGTCATGAACCTAGAGGCTCGTGACATCTACCTGCAGTAAGTAGCATGCGAAGAACATGCTGTGGAGGTGACTTGCTTTTCGAAGAGTCGATTATTTAGGAACAAACTCATATTACTGGGTTGCCCTGTATTCCTGGTGCACAGCGACCTGTCTTCCGTGTCAAAGCCCTCAAACCAAGGCCATGTGGGTCTTCAAGCATCGAGTCACGTTGGAATTGGAGGCAGGGTTTTCGGAATAATCAGCCGCTTCGTAAGATCTGCGCCAATCCGTCGACTCCGGGAGTCAAGTCCACCTGCTGAGTGACATCATGCTCCTTCCTTTGGAAATTCAAACGTCCATATAAGACAGCAAGATCATCCACCCTGTACGACTTCCCCGGCATTTATCTTCCACTTCCCCAGCCTCCCCGGTATTCATCTGACAGGTTTCTATCTGGCCGTCAGACATTTGGATTATACATACCTTCGACTGAGATACCATACACCGTTTTGCATGTGTCTGCGGTAACAACTATAATATCTAATTAACCACACAACTCTCAACATGGCCGGCATGTTCGAGAACGAAAAGGTCGACAACCCGGACTCGTCTGAACCCTCGATCGAACGCAGAGTCGACAACTCCGAAGTACCGACCCGCAAGAAGGAGACCGGCAAAGGATACAATGATGGAGACAAGATCATCTTGACAGAAGACGACTGTTACGAACAGCTTGGCTTCTGCTTCCCTACCTGGAAGAAATGGACCATTCTGTCTGTCATCTTCATCGTCCAGGTCTCGATGAACTTCAACACCAGTCTCTACAGCAACGCCATCACTGGTATGACAAAGGAGTTCAACATCAGTGCTCAGGCTGCTCGCTGTGGTGCCATGATCTTCCTCGTCCTCTACGCCTTCGGTTGTGAACTCTGGGCTCCCTGGTCCGAGGAGCTTGGAAGATGGCCTATCCTCCAGCTCAGTTTGTTCCTTGTCAACATCTGGCAGATCCCTGTCGCTCTCGCACCCAACTTCGGAACCGTTATGGCTGGTCGTGCCCTTGGTGGTTTGTCTTCTGCCGGTGGTTCGGTCACTCTTGGTATGGTTGCCGACATGTGGGAGCCTGATGAGCAGCAGTACGCCGTTGCTTTCATCGTCTTCTCTTCGGTTGGTGGTTCCGTCCTCGGTCCCGTCGTTGGTGGATTTGTCGAGCAATACGCTGCATGGTATGTCTGATGTCCTTGAGCTCAACACTCCTCAATTCTCTAACAGTTCATAGGCGATGGAACATCTGGATTCAATTGATCTTCGGCGGCTTCGTTCAAGCTCTCCACTTCTTCCTCGTACCTGAGACCAGAACCAGCTGCATGTTGGACAAGATCGCCAAGAAGCGTCGCAAGGCTGGCGAGACCAACGTTTATGGACCTACTGAACTCATTCCCTGGAAGGACCGCTTCTCCGCAAAGGAGATCATCCAGACCTGGATCCGACCTTTCAAGATGTTCTTGACTGAGCCTATTGTCCTTACTCTCTCCCTGCTTTCCGGTTTCAGTGACGCCCTGATCTTCATGTTCTTGCAGTCATACGCTCTTGTCTACGACCAGTGGGGTTTCTCTGCCTACCAAATCGGTCTTGCCTTCCTGCCTCTTCTCATCGGATACTTCATCGCCTGGTTCTCGTTCTTCCCCGCTATCGCTCGTAACAAGAGACAGCGCCGCGAGAGTCCCAACGATGAACATGCTCAGTACGAATCACGTCTTTGGTGGTTGCTCTTCACTGTGCCCTGCCTTCCCATCGGTCTGATCGGCTTTGCGTGGACCAGTGGCGGACCTCCGATCCACTGGATCGGTTCCATGGTCTTCAGTGCAGTCATCGGTATTGCCAACTACTCGATCTACATGGCCACTATTGATTACATGATTTGCGCTTACGGCCCTTACTCAGCCTCTGCCACTGGTGGTAACGGATGGTCTCGTGACTTCCTTGCTGGTGTACTGACTGTTCCTGCCACCCCATTCTACACCAACATCGGTGGTAAGCACCACTTGGAGTATGCTTCGACCATCCTGGCTTGTATCGCGCTCCTTCTTGTCGTCTCGGTCTACGTCATCTACTGGAAGGGACCTGTCCTCCGTAAGCGCTCGCCCTTCGCTCAGCAACTGTCTTCTGCCCGCGAGGAGCACGGTGGAAGAAGAGCTTCGGCCATTTATGGTCCTAGCAGGAACAATTCGATGACCGGTTCGGTCAAGTCGTCTGCGTCCAATAGACAGTCTGTCTAGGCTTAGACATAGAGGATGCGTTTGTAATACTATCACGACTTTGTTTTATTGTTTTGTCGTGAAAAACTAGATACCCAATTTATCAATTTTACTATTTTATGATCACAATCTCACTGCCAGTGCTACTTGTGCCTCTTACATATGCTTCATGTTATCAAAGGTTTGAGAACGGATGTGTAATGAGTTTGATGTATGTCTGGATACCGGCTGCTATACATGACGGATCGATAAGAACAGATCGAAACATGCTGGTAGAAAAAACAGAGAAATGCCCACCGCTAAGGCTGAACGAGGAAAGAAAATAAGCCATATTCATGTTTTGTAGCAAAGAAAAAAAGACACAGATTGAACAGAGCCATGCAACCTTGAATATCACTACTCCACATCTGACGGTGCATCGCTCAACTCGGAATCGCTAGCGGCACCATTCCTCTTGTTCCTTCTGCTCGACCTCTTAGGAGTTGCCGCAGCAGGAGCAGCCTTTTTGGCTTTGGGGGCAGCACGACCTGACCTTCTTGATTGAGGTGGTGCTGGCGCTGGTGCTTCGACCTCCTCCTCTTCTGGCTCGTCTGCTTCTTGCTCGGGCTCTTCACTTCCAGCATCGGCTTGTTCGGGCTCCTGGTCCTCGGCATCATCCATGTCTTGATCTTCGGCGTCGCTTTCTTCGTCGTTGCTATCGTCTTCGTCTGCGTCGTCGATTTCCTCGGCATCCTCGTCGCTGTCGCTCTGCTCGAGATAGCTCTTCGCTCCTGACTTGCGCGAGCTGCGGCGGATTTCGCTCGCTGGAGCATTGGCGTTAGAGGCTCTCCTTTTCTTAGGTGTCTTGACGCTCTTGACTTTCTTCGCTGCTGCCTTGGAAGATTTGCCCTCACTTGCTCTGGCACGCTTCTTAGCCTGAGTGCTTGTGGTTTCAGACTTGCGCTTCTTGGTCCGTAGACGATCCCTGACCAGATCTTCGATTTTTTCCATCAGGGGTTCCGGGACATATTGCTTGTCGGCGATCTCCTGCGCCTTTGTATGGCTTGGGAGGCCGGCGAAGAGACCAACCGGGAGACGAACTTTGCCAGACCAGACAGACAGCGTCCACCCTTGCAGCTCTTGGTATCTATGAATAACAGCTTGCGCCATGTCGGACAAACAGTAGAGGTTATCGCTCTTCTTCTCGTCGATACCATCTCGCACAGACTTCATCCTTTGGGCGATGTGATATATCAGAGTGATGTTGGCTGGTGTAGCAACGGCCTTCAGGTAGAACATAATATAATCAATGAAGTCCTGCAGATTTTCTGCATCCGTGGAGAAATCTGGGTGATGAGCGAGCAGGCTGATAAAGCGTGCAAACGTGGTCTCCATCACGGTCTCGTTGGATTTGGCGAATGCTGCGGCGCGCCCCTTCAGCCATGTCGATGCTGGGTTCTTGATGGTTGCAATCGGCTCGAAAGCATAAACAAACACCAGAGTGTAGAAGCGATGAGGTAGTCTGCCTTGACCGAGATACTTCTTAATGGCGTCCACGAAAGCGGAGCGGACCTCGGGCAAGGGATCTTGAGCGATGACAATAAGGCGATTGAAGTTCTTTGGCTCCATCAGGGCGTCGAATCGCTTGTGTGCACTACACAGTTTGAGTAGTAGGATAGCGGCATTCAATCGGAGGCGTGCCCGGTGAGGCTTGGGAGTTTCGCCCTGGGACTTCGACAACTCTCCGTCCTTATCAACAATTCGATGCAATAGCTTGAAGACTGGAAGCGCTAGCTCTGTGACCACAGACTCCATCTCGCTGTCGGGAACAGACATAGCGTAAGATCTTAGTCGATTTGCTAGTATCTTGAGCGCCCAGATCTTTGCCTCACATTCATCATCTGGTTCTTCTTGCCAGTCAACGTCGTCTGGCTTGGCTTTGGTTCGTACTTGTAAGAGCACTTTCTGGATCGCGATTTCCAAGATGTTATCGTGTTCGTCTTCCGTATCCTTGGCAGATAAAAGCATAAGTTGACTGAGTGCCGCCAACTTCGAGAGATAGCCATCTTCGCCATACTCGAAACCTTGCACGCACTTGGTGACGATATCTTTGACGTACATGTCCTTTTTCTCATCCGCAGCAACAATGACCGAGACTGCATGTTTCGCGGCTATTGAGGGGTTTCCGTGAAGAGCAAACTGGACCATAGCTTGCAAGAAGGCACGCTCGCGAGGGATTTCCAAAGGGAATCTCTGGGCGAAGCCTGCACAAGCTTTCAAAGTTTCTACAACTCCAGAATCGGTTGGTCTGTCTTTCGATGGCACCTGTTCCTGAAGTGTAGCGCACAAGCTGCGAACGTGTGCCTTGAAGACCTCAGGATTGTGAGTTGAGATCTCTCTCAGTACCTCATGCGCAGGTGGACCAAGACCCTTGTCTTCAGTACGAGAGATGTCAACGACTGTAGGAACATGACTCTTGCTGTATACCAATACACTGGCCTGGTGGATGATAGGAAGGAGAGTCGTCAAGATCGCAGGAGTATGACCGGTTTGTTCCTCAACACGTTTCGTCAGTTCTTTGATAGCGTTGACGACCTTCTTGTATTCGCTGTCAGGATTGACTGCAAATCGGATCAGCTGATAGCATCTCCTATCGTGCTTTTTGGCAAACTTCCAGAGGTGTTCGTTGGCTACAAGAGGTTCAGGGCGTTCTCGGGCGGAGAATTCGATCAGCTTGGACAGTGAGCCACTTCCTTCTTTACCATTCTTTGCGTTGACACCTCCGTTGTAGTCTTCGCAACGTTTCAGGAATGCTTCTAAGTATTGGGCCATCTTGTTTTGTTTAGCCTGGAAATGGAAGAACACCGTCTTTGACTTATGCTCAAGGTCCCGCACCAACACTAAGATACGCTCAGCACGGATAGCATCAGGTGAGGGTGCTTTTGCGGCTTGCGAGGCAGGTACTTGACTGTCCTTTACACGTTGTGAATCACCGTTGGACGCAGGCTTAGCTTTGATGGGAGGAAAGCTCAAAGGCAGCAACGAGTCGTAAAGTACCTGTTGCACCAATGCAGTGATCTCGCGATCGTTGATGTAGATAGCATCGAAGATGCGCGAAGGGATTGCACCAAGAAGCATGCGAACTCTCTCGTTTCCTTCTGTGATGGCACCAGCGGCGACACCCCAGATCCGACCGAGGAGGGACATGGCCTCTGCACGGACGCTATGCTTGCGATCTTTGATTCTGTCCGCCAAGTTCGACAAGACGGAATCAGGAGTGTTAACGCTGCCGCTTGAGCCCATGCGTTGCACAATGGTCTCAAAATCACAGCGACCAATTGCTTGGACAGCAGCAAGACGAACATGCTCATCAGTGTCTACAAGCATGTCGGAGATGTATCTGAGCAAAGCACTTTCTTCCTTTGGGTCAAGACCAACGCCACCAGCAGAAGTGGACAGGATACGGCCTGCACAAGTGACCCATATAGAGCGGACTCGAGGTGATTTGTCGTTGCGGCGGTTGAGGAAGCCTTGATATGTGGAGGCATGAACTGAAGAAAAGGCGTGCGGAGCAGCGGGAGTAGTGAGGAAGTTGTATGTCCTGGAATATGCTGAAGGTGGATCAATGCTTTGCGAAGGGTATGCTGCGGGATCGAGCGCGACTGGGGTGGGAGGGCCTGCTGCGCCAATACCAGAAATCAGATCGCCAACCGTCTCAGTAGCCAGCAATCTTATATCCACGTTCTCAGCAGCGAGTTCGGACTCTATTTGCGGAACAATGTTCTGTATGACTAGCGCTGCAGATCTCCAAAGCTCACGCAACAGCCTGTGAGCCTTCTCCAATGACTTGAGCTCCTCTGCAGACGGTCCGGCAGGTGGGACATCACGATCGTTATCATCTTCCTCATCATCGTCGTCGTCAGCGCCAGCTCGTCGTCGAGACGTAGACTTTCGCGAGTTTGAACCATCGAGGCCCTCCGAGAGGTCGGCAATGATCGAGTTGAAGTAGTGTGCAACCATGCGTGACATCTTATCGGGACATGAGCTGCAGATGTTTTTGGCCATATTGTACGCTGGTGGGGGTAATTGAAGGTGGAAAGGACGCGAGGATTCGAGGGTAGCTTTGTTGAGCTGGAGAGGGAAGGTCGTGGGATCGAGACGGAGGAATTGTGCCAGGATGATATCGACGACGTCGTTCGGTAGCGAGGGACTCTCGTCCACAACGGTGACGAGCAGACTTGTGACGTGGTGTTCGACGTTCTTGCCCAGCTCTTCGGCCTTGTCATTCTTGGACGTGTCTGCGAAGATGTCGAAGGCACCTGTGAACAGCTTGTAAAGCAGACCATCGGCACCAGGAATATCGGTGAGCAATACGATACTCTTGACCTCGTCCAGCGATCGTACAATGGACAGATGTTGTTCGTTGTATGGATCCTGTGGGTTGCCGAGAGCAGGTAGGACTTGGGTGATGATGAGAGAGAAGATCTGGTTCAATTGAGCGGCCTTGAAGGGAGCATCGGGAGCCAGCAACTTGAACATCTCGACGATGCATAGCGCTGACCAGGCCTTGACGCCGCGATCGCGGTGTTCAAGCAGATTGCGGTGGGCCAGTTCTTGTGCGACTGGGACGAGCGAGTCGCGGTGTGCATCTTCTTGGTCCAGCTGGCTCAGCTCCGTGTGCAGAGTCCTCAGGCGGCGCAGTAGTTCGGCGACGGCAATGGGTTTTCCGGCGCGCCATGTTAGCGATTCGTTAAAGTCCAGCGGCCTCGGAGCACCCTCGATGCTCTGGTGCTCTTCCTCCTCTTCTTGCTCCTCTTCAACAGGTGCTTCCTCGACAACAGGCTCTTCGACGACGACCTTCTCTTGCGCAGCACTGGCGCGACCGCGCGTTCGAGGCATGGGCTGCGGTATGGTGATGTACAAATGTGGGTGGAAGAATATGTACAAGGCAAGTGCAAGCTGCTTGAATGGTCGCGGCTGACACGCGATTGGAAAGCGCGTCGAGCAAGCTGTGACGCGGGGGTCGCTCTTTCCCGCCCGCTGCGATTGCCTAGAATAGATGATGCCTCTCCTCCCATCTGCCTCACTTTGCACGCTGCACTCGTCCACTTGCTCGTGCTTACTCGATGTATTGTGATTCTCGCTCGCTCTGGCTCTGTCTCTTTCCATCAACCTGAATCGATTCACAGACTGCACAGTGAATAAACATGCATCACCGACAAATGCCGCGCGTCTTGGCGATTGATCCGATCCTCCTTTCATCTCATCGTCCCTGTCGATGGGGCAAAGAATATTTTGTCCGTGATCAACTTTGCACTCTGCACGCTGCAGCCTAAGGAGGCTTTCACCAACCCTCCTTGAAACTCCTACATCTATTTTACACCGCAAATTGTTCCATGTTGCCTCGCGTCATTTAGACTTTCTATCCACTCCCATGACGCAGTCATGAGTTCGTCCAGAACCCATCCTTCCGACCGTTACCTCCCTTCACCATACCAATCTAACAACAGACCTTTGATTGATCGCGTCGTAAACAATTGGCATCACCAAGACGAGAAACGCTCAGATAGGACGTATTACGACTCGGACTCGGACGACGACGAGGACCGTGAACTCACACACTGCTGCGATCTTGACGGGGGCGCTTCATTCATTGATCTCTGTCATGCTTTTTGCATCAATCGCAAAGTACGCCGCGCAATGTTCCTCATCATAGTCGCCTCCTTCGCTCTGTTCTTCTTGTGCAGTGGATTCCTCATCCCGGCATGGGAAGAGCAACAGGCTTTAGCCGAAGGCCTCGACAACCCGGACTCGTTCGGCCACCAAATGCCTAACAAACTTAGTGGTATCACACAACTACAACAAATATCATCGGACTATATTCCTGGTGGAAGGTCCGACCCGGATGGGAAAAGACGTCTGATTTTTATTGGCGACATTCATGGCTGCAAGCACGAACTTCTGGAGTTACTCAAGACTGTCGGTTTCAACAAGGATACGGACAAAATTATTGCGACTGGCGACGTCCTCGCAAAGGGACCCGATTCACCCGGCGTCATAGACACATTGATATCCCTGGACGCTCTGTCGGTGCGTGGTAACCATGAAGATCGTGTTCTGTTGGCTGCACAATCACGGTCCTCCACTGGTGAATCTCTCGAAGCCAACGACGAGTCTTCTGCCGACATCTCGGTCAACTCAAGAGGTGCAGGACTCAAAGGAGAAGCTCTGCTCAGTTACCTTAAACCGCGCCATCTCAAGTGGCTTCGCTCACTACCTCTGATCATTCATATTCCGGCACTCGCTCCGCCCAAGCATCCGGCCCCAGCGACTTCTGACCTTGATGTCCTTGGCAAGAAGAAGAAAAGGAAGACCTTTAAGATCCTGGACGACATCAATGTTGTGCACGCAGGCCTTGTTCCTTCTGTCCCTCTCCTGCGCCAGGACCCTTTTTCCGTAATGAATATGCGAAGCATGTCACCAACGAATCACACACCCAGCGAGAATCGCAAGAAAGGTATTCCGTGGGAGCGTGTCTGGGGTTGGTGGAACGACCGCATGGCACGTACTCATTCGTCCTTTATGGGGTGGTTGTTCAGTTCGACCACCGAGTCAACAGAAGCCAGTCAGTGGTGGAAGTCATGGAATGGCTTTTACAACAGCAACGATGACGGTGGAGAATCTCAACCACTGGTCAAACACTCCAAGCCATCCGTCGTGGTCTACGGACACGACAGTCCTCGCGGTCTGAATCTCAAGCGATGGAGCAAAGGTCTTGACAGCGGTTGTGTGAATGGTGACAAACTCACCGCTATGGTTTTGAATGCATGGGGACAAGCTGAGATCGTCAGCGTGGACTGCAAACGCCGCAAATAGAGTGTTGTAATCCTGGGGGAACATATCATGAGCATTAATACACATAGATAGCATTTGGGTGGGCGTCTGAGCGATTTGCATAACCTGTACCTAATAAATTCATTCGCACCTCTTCTGATGGTTATACTCCTCACTGGCACAACCGTCGTAGTGTAATGGGATCTTGATAGGTTGCGATCTCCCCGTGTGCAAAGCGATGTCATATAGACCGCTACAAAAAGACACAACAACTTCCGAAAGGTAGGCAAACCCATAGAGTGTCGATGACATTACGACTGTCAATGGATACGCTTTGGTTCTCGGAACTATTGTGCATTCTAATAGCTGTATATGTGACATATCTTTGCACATGGAGAGGGAGCATGTTCTTGATACAACCCTCAGATGCTGTGATTACAACGCCAGGGTCATACCGCTTACAAGCAATTTTGAGGTCGACGACGATGCCACGGCCGCATCAACACCTTTTCTTGTCATTTGTTCGGCTTATATTACTCTTGGTATTTTGAACGGATTCGAAAAGCGTGGTGATGAGCTTGTCGTAGAATGTTGGAAAGTCAACAGCATATTTAGCGCTGTCGTTGATATCGTTGATACCGATCCAGAATGCGACCAAGGTCTTTGATGGGTCGATGAACTTGGATAGTGATGGTTGAGCATAAGTTATGAATTGCTGGACTTGTTCTTCCAGCATGACTGTGTAGTTGTGATGACGTGGAGTACTGTTCATCGTTAGTGTCGAACACACGTAGAGATGCAGAGTACTTACTACTTTGTCGAGATATCTGCGCCTCCAAAGGCAAAATCCCAGAGCTGCGTCTTGCATGAGAGTGGTGAAGTCAGGCCAGGCTTGAGACCACAGCCTGTGAGATACTCGACCCAATTCGGCCCTCCTTCAGCAGTTCCGGTCTGCATGAAGATATCAGTAAATATCACTCTAAGTCTACTCCAGAGTTTTACCAACCTGATTCTGGACTATCTGGTCATTCAACAGCTTATCTTCAGTGAACGAAAAGTTGAAGTAGTCGCCGATGAAAGTCGAATTCTGTCGTCCAGCGGTACCCTGGACGTATGTATAAGAGTCTCCAAAGGCAAGCCTAGCATGCATCAGTATCGAATCACAACATGGAATCCCAGGACCTTACATATACTTGGTGTCATGCCAATTGAATCTGGTCTTCTTTGGAGCCGCGAACACGCCCACTGACAGTGTCAGACACACGAGAACTAAACCTTTGATACTAGACATTGCTGCTGATGGGGCCCGATAGATTGGCAGATATCCACTTCTTATACTCTGCCATATGGTGGTGACCTGAGAGGCATGTCCCTGTCATGACTACTGTACTGAGGGGTTGACCTCTCTTTTACCCATTGCGGCAGGCTCTGGTGCATGTTGCATAGGGCACAAGGTATATCGCAACCAGTGTTGACAGGCTATTGGTGGAAGAAGAAGTAAGTTCGGAAAATCGTAGTAGAGATGATCGACAGAGCTGCATAAACTCCCCACAGTTGCCCCAGATGGGGAAGGAAAGCGCGGAGGGGCCGGCCATTGCAAGGACGAAACATTTCCACTGGCAGCTGCCGCGCTCGTTAGCAATATCTCGAGTCCCAAGGATTGATTTCAACTTTTTTTGTATTCATTTTGTCCTTTTTGTCTGTGTCCTTGCTTCATCACGGCTGCCTTTCTATACATCGCAAAAAAGGAAAGACCATGGCGCTATACCCTCGATGCCATATGCATTTTCTCTGCCAAAAGCGCCCACATGCAAAAACTCGTTGTAAAACCCATGCCCACGCCATGCCGAGATGGAAGAATGGTTGAAAAGAAACTGAAATGAAATCAACATGAAAGAAACAAGGAAAACGCTGGGTGGTATCTTGTGAAAAACATGAAGATGTTCCTGTGCTCCCCCTTTTTTTTGCTCCGGTGTTTTTGCACAATTCATATGGTGCACGCCTTTTTTCGTGTATATTCATCTTTTTTGTGGCCTTTCGAAACGTAAAGTAAATCCAGATATGTGAAACAGTGCTCTTCTCGTTCATGTAGAGGATGGCAATCCCCTGCCTCAAGCAAAACAGCATCGCAAGCGGGGACTCGAACCAAGTATCCAATTGTGTAGGTTCGCTGCGAACTGCATTCGATCATCCGCCCTTGCGGTCGGCTTCGTTGGCAGGCAGAGGTTCTCCACCGCCAGTCTTGGTTGCATGCGAGCCCTTGGACGCCGTGTTGGACTTGCTCTTTTTGTGTCCCTTTCTTGCTGGAGCCTGTTGCCAAGAGCTGTTTGGGTTGCTTGTAGGAGCTTGATGTTTGCCACCATCACTGCGGTTCGAGTTCCCGTTCTGTGACTTTGAAGCTGCGTCTGCATGCTTGCCATTGACGACCTGTACGTGTTGTGCAAACTTGTGGTGAGGTGCAAGCTTCGAGGTCTCAGCCGCTCGACCCATTGCGGGCGATGGGGTGCGAATCTCTGCGACTGGCGAGAGGAGCGGTCCCATAGCAGGATGAAGCGAGGCGGCTTGCATGGCATCGCTGAGGCTGGACGAAGAGATGTTATTTGTATCTTGGACTCGTGAAATAGGTGCAGCTTGGTTCGATACTCCCTGGGGGTCAGGAGCATTCTGCCTCCAGACAGGTGTCGGTACGTTTTGGGCTACATGAGCTGGCAAAGAAGGCTCGACTGTATGTCCGTTCGTGCGATTGACAAAGTGCCTTGGAGCTGTTTCTCCTGAGCCATGCTGTTGACCATTGGGATGGAACATGGACGCATCCAACGACATCTGCTGGATCTGCTCAGTTGGGACCAAGTCAGGAGTCGTATCGCTGCTGTTTTGCACCAGCGGAGTCGAAGTCATGGCCACAGACGGCTGTCGTGGTCTCGTGCTTGCCATGTTGGAACCATTAACAATGACAGGTCCCTGGTTCTCACTAGGTCTAGGCTGAACATGGACAGATTGTAAAGGCTGTTGGGGGAAAGGTTGAGTGCCAGAAATGGGATGAGCAGATGCCGAGCTTGAGTGCCTACGATCACCAGCAAATGGCGAAGGCGAGCGAGACCGATGGCGCATGCTATCAGAAATGGGTATTCCAAGCTCAGGAGATATGCGCCTGTCAGATGGTGGAACAATGTCTCTAAGCTGTGGAACTTGCACCAGATTGCCGCTCTGGAATTGGGGGACAAGCTGAGGAGACTGCCCGACATAGTACCCGACATATTCCTTAGGCATGGCGGTCTCAGTAGAGAATGTACCGTTCGATTGTCTTACTGAGCCATTTGGCTGCATTTGAGCGAACTGCTGCACTGAACGCGGCAACATGTAAGATGTGGCAATAGCCCCAGACACATCGTAACCTGGGTGAGCAAGACCCTGAAGAGTCAACGGGTTGGGGAAAGAACGTCCAGGCTGGGACTGCGAACGAGCCGAAGCATTGGGTGTGCCTTCGGTGATGGAACCGCGGTGTACGCCTCTTCGAAGAGTAGGGGTTGAGCTCTGCAGCGAGGGTGAAGAAGGGCCAACGGCAGCATCCTCAGTGTTCCTTGACTGAGACAAAGGTGAAGGTGGAGGATACCTTGCTGGATAATGGTAAAGATAGCCAGGCAAAAGCGGCGGTGCGGCTGTGGGCGAGTTGTCGAAAGTCCGGGGACTGTGCGGACTCGAAACGTTATTGGCAAATTGTCGCGAACGAGGTGAGGTTCCGAAATCGAGACCACGAGCTTGCGCCTGGGCTTGAACTTGCTGCAACTGGACCTGTGTTTGCTGTTGTTGCAGGAGCTGATTCCTCAAAGCCTCTTGTTGAGCCTGTAGAAATCGATACTGCTTGTAGAGCTGGTTGTGCAGCTGGTCAGTCGATATGGCATTGGATGTGAAGTAATCTGCAGGATTAATCCCGACCGGCGGGCTCATGACATGCGGCATCCGTGGATTACCATAGGCTGTTCCACTCGAAGACCTACGGCCGTTGGTCCGCTGATTAGACGAATTGCGATTGTTCCTCGCGCCATTGCCATTCCCTCGCCCTTGGTTGTTCCCATTGTTGGGCCGTCCGGACTGAGAAGCACTTCGTGTGAGGATAGGTTTGGGCTTGGGTGTCGGCCTTTGGAATATGTTTTTCTCAACGACGGGCCACTCAAACTGGGCGCAACATTCTTCGAGGCCAGAGCCATCCTTGAGTGATTCGAACGCCCTTCGGATCTCCTTGTGTATGCCGGTGAAAGAGAAGTCGTCTGCAGAGTTTCCAAGATTTCGTTGCGTGTTGAATGGTTCTTCAACGCACAGCCGGTTGTGCGCCTCCTTCTCCAAGGGGTTGCTTTTGTCCCATCCCTTCTCTTTACGTGGAATTGGTTTCCCTTCCTTGACTGACACGACATGCTCTGCATAGTCGAAAACGTAGCCGTAATGTCGAAAGAAATGGAAAATGAGCTGCCCCAGGCTTTCGTGGTTGTCTTTGCCAAAACCGCGCAACTCTTCTAGATCGTCGGCGAATACTGAAGTCTGGCCGTTGACTTGGATGGACCGAGAACTGGACATCTTCTGGAGAGATGGGAGAATAGGAGGGTCGCGGGTCTGCAAGAAGTTGAGAATCATGCATATCCATGTGTAGGAACTGATAGTGCCTCCAAAGGCTGTGAGGATATATTAGCGTACAGGCCTTTGCCAGCCAAAGAAGGAGCGCGCACCAGCATCGTTCAGTATTCTCCTTTTTGTCCAGTATTTGATTATCTTTGCGAGCGGCCGTACTCGCTCATCGATCTGGACATATGTCTTAATCATGCGCGTGTTCTCGAGAGCCAGTGGGTTGTTGACATTCAGGTCGCACGCCAGTTGCAATTCCGGATCCCACATTTTGACAATCGGGACCTTCGCCCCTGCTCTACATTGAACTTTTTGCATGCCATCTGCCAAAGGGGTGAGCTCAATCGTACAGGAACAGGAGTGTCATGGGACAACATACGTTGGTGGAGAACGGTAGCCAAGGTACACATGGACTCGAGCGCTTTCAGGGGTGTGGTCACACAAACGTCAACTGCGAGAAACAATAAGCGCATGTAAAGGAGTGGTTAAGGAGAGTCCAGTCAAAGGAGACGCACCATCCGAGTCGTTCGAGCTGAGCAGGTTGCCCGAAGAACCAAACACATTGACTCTGATCTCATTGCCAGGCCACTCTGCGTTCAGAATGTCCTCTAGTTTCTGGACGAGTTTTCGTCTTCTTTCTTCGCTCTCTTCTGTCGGTAGTAATCGGCCGTAAAGCTCTCTCATGTCGCCACTCAACTTTTCATCTTCTTCTGGTTCAAGAGCCGCCTTGGGCTCTTCTGTTGGCGGGGGCAACGGGATTTCGCCACCTTCAAGGTAGGGCATGCGTCGCGTTCTGAATTCCGGGCTGGCCTCGAATCTACAAAACGCTTGGGTAGGCTTCGCTGCGGTGGGGGTGCTGGCAACCCCAGGAACAGCTGAGTGAGGAGAGTTGTGACCCAGTGTCTTGCTAGGTGAGGGCGATCGTGAATGGAAGCGAAGGTCTCGCGGGTGTTGGTGCGGCGTTGAAGGGACGGAATTCGATTGCTGAGAGTTTGTCGAACGTCTCTGAGCGAAAGAAGCGGCTGCCATGTTTGGGGTATGACGAGACGTCATGTAGATATTCCAACGGGGTTGGTCTTGCAGGTAATCCTCATGCTCGAACTTCGGGAGACTTGATCACTAGGCCGCGGGGGTGTTGCTGGTACGGCGACAGCGACCAGGGATCGAATGTCGACAGACCAGATGAGCCGAGAAGAGATCGTCGGGCTGGTATGCGAGGATGTTTAGAAAGGTTATAGGTGCGTGAGTGATTAGGTCGACAGCGGCGCTTGTGGCACACCCGGTCCAATGTCCTTGATTTCCCTTTGTCTCTTTCAAACACGGGCTTCTGCAGGCGCTGATTTTGAGAAATGGAGGAACGAGAGCAAACGAGGACGGACACCGGAGGGTCGATGGACGAGCAGAGCAAACCAGGAAGTGGCGGCCGAGGGTGGGCGTTGTGGATGGGGAAGGCAGAGATGGGTAAAGTGTTTCCTTGTCTTTGCTTTGTGTGCTTCTAGACGAGGGAATGATGGAGAAGACGTCGGCGATCGTCTCTGATGCAACCCCCTGCTTTGCACTGCGCGGTTCCTGGCAGCAATCGTCTGCGTGTTGCAAAGACTAATACGACTCGTCTTTCCGCTTTTTGAGATTGGGAAGGCGCTCCTGTTCACTTTGTTCTTGCTCTATTTGTTCACGTCCCTGAAACATCATCATCAAGGACGCGCTTGGACCTCATTCTATTACTCGACTCGCATAAAATCCATGGGTTGACATGTATTTGTGACCTGATCAAACGATTTTCTTTTTTCCCCTCTAACGAACGGCAATCTTTTCCGAGTCATATACTTGTCCTTCCATGAATGACTGATGCCCATGCCGTCTTCCCATGCAGCGTCCACTGTCGCTTAGCACCAGCCGGGTTTGAAAGCAAGGCTGAATGACCGAGGCCCCCACGGAAACTGCTGCACTCGGTGTAAGACAAAGAACATAAAAGCCAGTATAGCAACAGAGTACGCGAGACTTGATATTGCTGACCAGTCTGACCTATCATGTTGGTCATCACACTCGTATACACTATAAAAGATGCTCCATTCAGCTATCGACTCGCGCGCCCACCGACACATATCGAGTGATTGTTATTAGCCTCTAGAATCTACACAAGGCCTGGAGGCCCTCCTTGGTCTTGGAGTTGTACTCCTTGACGAGACTCGCGATCTGCTTGAATTCTGGAACCGAAGCATCACCCATGCACTCATAGAGCCACGACTCGCTAGTGGTGACAATAGCGCCTTCAGCTCTCAATCTTGCCAATGCAATGGGAACTTCCTCCTTATTGCAACTGCTGACTCCGTCCGCGATGATGTAAACTTTGTGGCCTTCTCTGAGCAGATCGAGTGTTGTCTGCGTGACGCAAATATGGCTCTCGATACCAACAATGATGACCTCTCTTTTCTCACCACCCAGCTTCTTGAAAGCATCGCGGATTTCGGGTACAAACATGGAGAAGGCACTTTTGTCAACGTGAGCATGAGTCTGAATCCCTTCTGGGCTATCGAGACCAAGTTCGCTGCATGTCTCTCCAAGCTTAGCGCGGAGTTGGGTTGTTGCGAAAACAGGAATGTCGAGTATCTGGCAGGCCTTGAGTAGTTTCTGTGTTGTGCTTATCACACGCCCGTATTCATAAATCGCCGAGCGAAACTTCTCTTGAAGGTCGCAAATGCTGTCGGCAGTGTTAGTGAGAAACTACTGTGATGCGATGCAGTGACCCCAAGCAATTGAATGATCTTACAAGAGGGCAGGTTTTACTGTATTGCTTGTTAGTCTGGATACATAACGAGGGTTGGTTACGAGTCGTGGATACCGAGTCTTCGAGAAGCAGCCATTTTGTTTTATTGTTCTAGATATTCTGGTTCCTGGACTTGGTACGTATTGTCATATACCTAGTTACTCGCTTGAACAAGGAAGTTTTATCACTTGATATGTGCAATTATTGTTTGTCGGTTCGCTCGGTTGAATGATCACCTCCGCTTTGAGGACTTCCCGTCCTTTGACCCGGCAATTCATATCGTCATTCTCCCCCACATTCAAGGCCGAAGGCGCTTCTGGCCTTGTTCTGCACATGGAACGTTTGAATTGCGGGAGGCTTTTGGTCCCTGGTATATAAACGTACTGCACAAAGTCAACCTGAAACAGGTGCTTGTATGCAATCAAGCTAGCTACAGCCTACACAGAATGTCGTGGCGCTAAGAATGAAAATGAAGAATCAGAAAGGCCAGTATGGCATTGATGAAGATTTGATTGAAAGTGCTTGTTCAAAAGTCAAGTCAAGCAGTAATAGGCATAAGCTCTTCAGGTATCTCTCAGGTCGTGACGGCTATGGTAAGCCGCATGATTGTTTCTCGAGTGCTCTTCTCCGTGTGCACTCGCACGCTATGCTTTCTCTACTTCTGCATCATGAGCTGAACGAACTCGTTGTCTGTCGATTCCTGTCAGCGCAATCCAGTTGTGAGCAGTATAATGATGTAGACTCACAGTCAATTCTGCCGTCACCGTCCTGGTCGGCTTCTCTGATCATCTCGTCGACCTCATCGTCGGTCAACTTCTCACCGATCGAGGTCATGACATGACGAAGCTCAGCGGCCGAGATAAAACCGTTGTTGTCGCGGTCAAAGACCTTGAAGGCTTCTCTGATCTCCTCCTCGGAGTCGGTATCCTTCATCTTGCGGGCCATCATGGTCAAGAACTCTGTGGGAATCAGGGCGTCAGCTTCCTCGATTGCGCGACAGCGGTTTGGAATAGGACTAACCAGGGAAGTCGATAGTTCCGTTGTTGTCAGCATCCACCTCGTTGATCATGTCCTGGAGCTCCGACTCGCTGGGGTTCTGGCCGAGAGAGCGCATGACAGTGCCCAACTCCTTGGTGGTGATCTGACCTGCGCGAATGTGTTAGTACGGGTTGAGGTCGAACAGCGGGATACCATGTCGAATGGTGAGGACGGGAATTCTTGAGGGGATCGAAAGAGAGGCGCAAAGGGAGTTCGAGACGTACCATCGCCGTCCTTGTCCTATTGTTGGGTTAGCACGACAGTCGTAGAGGGTAGCGGCGCGAAGACGTACGAAGAGAGAGAAGGCTTCCTTGAACTCGGAAACTTGCTCCTCGGTAAGCGAATCGGCCTGCGTTGTGGATTAGCAAGTGGCATGGTGGTTGTGAGCGACAGCATGTGTCTCCTGGCCATGGTGGGGCTGATCGGGGGACAAGGGGGAGGCTACCATTTTTGCGGTGTGAGAGGTTGTGCTGAAAGGTGGTAGATGGAGAGAAAGTTGTCGTTTCGAATGTCTATGCGAATAGGCCTAGAAACAAGAAACGGGGGTTGTAGAGGAAGAGGAGGATGCAGAATGCTTGAGATTGGGTGTTTCGGCGGCAGCTGTCCAACCTCCGCAGGCAGCGCCCTTCATTTCAGCTTCGATCCACGTCAGCAAGCACCCTGTCCCCGTGCATCCTACAAGTCTGGCCATTCACATGCCAGAATAACACAACACTCTTTCTCCGTGTCGCCACCTCTTGTTCCATGTTGATTCGAACTCTCTTCATCACCGCGCATCATGTGGCGCGATAGAACAAATCTGTACTTACTTTCGATCCGCCCATCCACTGTTACTCAGACCAAACTGACCATGTATCCCTCTGTAGCTTCATCTCATACCGCCAATCCTATTCACATCACCCTACCGCCAAAAAGTCACGAATTGCAGGAGGCTTCGCCGACAATGCTGCTGACCCAGAAGAATCCAGAGGACTCATGTCCGCTGGTGCTTACGACGACCGAGATGCTGTAATCGAAATGGACCGTCTGCCGCCGCGCTGGCTCGACGTCCAGGATCAGGTCAACGAGTGGCTGGACAACATCTCAAAGCAAATCAAGAAGCTGGACCAACTATGTCAGAAGCACGTCCTGCCAGGCTTCGATGATGAGCAGGTCAAGAGGAGGGAAGAGCGCGAGATTGAAGCCATGACACAAGAGATTACCAGAGGCTTTCAGACCTGTCAACGAGCCATTCGTCGCATCGACAACATGGTCAAGGAGTCACATCAGACCGGAAGTCTAAGCCGAGGAGAGGAGACCATGGCGCAGAACCTCAAAGTCTCACTAGCCACCAAGGTTGGAGACAGCAGCGCACTGTTCCGCAAGAAGCAGTCCGCATACCTCAGGAGTATGTCTTTATCCCCAGTCTGGAATCCCTCGTCCGTCAGAACTAACAATTGTCGCAGAACTACGCGCGCTTGGTGGCATGAATTCACCCCTCGATCGAGCCGCTTCCCCAGTCCAGAACCCCTACACTGATCCTTCCCTCATGGACTCCGAAATCGATCGCAGCTCGGCGCAAACCACTCTTCTACAGACCAAGCAAAAGCAACGCTCTACCGGCTTGCATGACTCGACCATTGCCCAACGAGAACGCGAAATCGAGGACATTGCACAAGGAATCATCGACTTATCCAACATCTTCCAGGAGTTGCAAACCATGGTCATTGACCAAGGCAGCATGCTGGATCGTATCGATTATAATGTTGAGAACATGACAACTGAAGTTAAACAGGCGGACAAGGAATTGAAGGTTGCTACAGGATACCAGAAGAAGTCGACCAAGCGGAAGATCATTCTGCTGCTAGTTCTCATAGTTGCTGGCATGTTCATCCTGTTGATGCTCAAACCCAAAAGCCGCAGCGCTCCAGCTGTCACTCCTGCGCCCCCGCCCGTCGCGCCCATCACGCCGCCGGAGCCTGCTATTCGACCCCCTGAACAACTACGACGGAACCTGGTCTCGGACGAACTCATAGGCACGAGGAAAGATTGGCGAAGGCGGAAGCGAGCATCTGTTGAGTTTGCGACTTTCCAATAATTAATAATGCTATACATCTGATTGCGTTTTTGGTCATTATCTCCACACAGTCATTCGGGATTTAGACACCTCTAGGTCACGCTAGGCTTTGTTACGGAAGTCATCAGCATTCTGACAGCATTGCCTTGCCATCTCTGTCTGCTCATCCGTCTGGCAGATGAGAACCTTGTGCTTGGATCCCGATTTCGTAATGTCCACCACTTCCTTATCCTCGGGGTTCTTGTTCTTCTCCTCGTCGAGCTCAATACCCACGCAGTTCAAATGCTCGACCACACGGGCACGCAGTTGGCTTCCCTTTTCTCCAATGCCACCAGCAAACACCAGAGCATCGAGCTTGCCTCCCATCTTGACATAGTAGCCACCCACAAAGTTCAAGATCTTATCGACAAACAGGTCAAAGGCGAGTTGACAAGCTTTGTCACCTTTCTCTGCTTTTGAGGTGATGACGCCAAAGTCTGTGGTGCCAGCGATTGCGTTCCATCCACTCTTCTTGTTCAGAATCTCCTCGGCTTCGGTGATGTGAAGATCCTTGGTGCTGCTGCGACTGGGCTTTCCGGCAGTGTGCGTGAAGTGGAAAATCAGACTGGGATCCACGGAGCCTGATCTTGTTGCACCGGGGAGGCCGGCCAAGGGTGTCAAGCCCATGGTAGTGTCGAAGGACTTTCCGTTGACGATGGAGCATGCAGAGGCGCCACTACCAAGGTGAAGAGCGATGATGTTGAGAGAGTCAATAGGCTTATTCAGAGATTCTGCCACGGATCTTGTAATGAAAGCATATGACAGACCGTGGAAGCCATACTTGCGAAGCTTGTTGTGCTTTGCTCGCTCCTGGTCGATGGGATATGTTCGAATGTGCTCTGGGATCTAAAGCATGTCACGTTAGAACAAGTTCTTGTACATGCTGCGTGTCAGACTCACAGAAGAGTGGAATGCCGAATCGAAAAAGGCGATATTGGTTGCTTTGGGCAGTTGCTCATGAACAGCCTTGACAATGGTTAAGGCGCCTGCGTTATGGCTGTGATACTGGTCAGCTGTGCTAAGATGTCGGATCCAAGAAACTTACAGAGGTGCAAGATCAGAAAGCTCCTCGATATGATGATAAGTTTCCTTGTCAATCCTCGTAGGCTTGTCAAAGTCTCCTCCATGAACCACTCTGTGGCATGCAAACTCGATATCCTCCTTATTCTTGAGCTCTGGCAAACCATCATCATTTATAAGGTGCTCAAGGATGTACTTGAATGCATCTTCCTGAGTGCTGACACCTTCAATCTTCTCGTCTTTGATCTTCTTGTCTCCGCGTTTGTATGTGAGTGTTGAGGGAGGTGCAGTTAGTCCAGCAACTGACGCTTCGGCAAGCTGGGAGGGCTCTGCATCTTTGGAGCTTCCTTTGAAGACCGAGACTTTGACCGAGGATGAGCCAGCGTTGATCGAGAGGATGACTTTGGACATTTCGATCTGATTTTCTATTCTTCGATTGTAAAGATGCTTTTGTTGGGTCTCTGGAAGATGTTTTGTGGCATGAGACGATCAGCAGTGACGCAACTCGGATCGTCATCCGGTGGTCCCGAAGTCAGTGACCTCAAGTTAATGGTAGCACCCTGACTTATCATATCGCAACAGTGCAACACTCTGTTAGCCTTACCGATCAAGCATACCTACGTGTATGGTCAAGTAGAGTGGTATGTACATCATGGTATTTCCCTCTGATCGATGGAACAATGATTATAGACGGAGATATGTCGCGGGATACAAACTACGTTCATGCATAATCGAAAATGGACAAATTTCTGCATTCTATGTCGGTAATATTGAAATGCCCGTAAGAGCATGCAAAATACGCCATGTGGTCGTGATTCCTAACACGAAAAAGGACCCTCGCCGTCTCCTAGATATTTAGTAACATGTTTGCACGCCTCAATGTGGTGTCTATTCAGAGAAGCCGCAATGATGAAGTTCTTCAGGCCTACTCGGAGTTGTCATGGCCAGACTTCAAACGCATATGACGTGCCTTCTGTTGCTAGAACAGCTGACAGTTGCATACCTAGGTACTGTTTTCGTTTCAAGGCGTTTCGAGACCGTTAAGCTTGGTCCGCTGTGAAGGCCGACGAGCCGATATGCTTATCGAAGAGGTGAATTTCCATAGTTCTCATTCTTATCGATACATTCCGATATCATTGAATGGTACATCCCGGCAATTGAACAGCAGAGAAAATAATGTGTCTTGAATCTTGATAGTGGTCGATGGAGGAGAATTATATGAGTTTAGAAAAGGGTACCTGCCTTAGTTTCGACAAGACAGCATGCTTGCAGATGATCGTTTCAGCTTCGGGATGATCTTTATGTGCCTATATGAATGTTTTTCTCCGGCCGCAGATATTGGTCTCGCGTGACAGCGGGTGAGAAGCGGCACGCAGTCGGCTAAGTGTTCGAATTCATCAAAGGAGATATGCTTTGGCTTATGTTGGGCTTGATAGGCCAAGCCTTCCTTCCTCTCATGTCAAGGGGGTTGTCAAAAAGCAGATATTGCGGGGATTTAAGGTTGAAGCTAGCGAGCGCGAGGGGTTCGAGAGAAGTGCAGAAGCAAGATAGAAGGACAAGTTCAAAGACGAGAGTTGCTGTCGAAGGGAGTGACATACGCCTAAACCAATACAGCCTGGCTGAGGACCATGTAGGCAAAAAGGTGACATGAAACAGAGATTGATTGCGACATGGATAAGAGATGAGGTCCTGGCGCAGCACATCAGATCAAGTTTAATGAGGCTGGACTAGGAAAAGTTAGTGGCTTCGCGTCTTCTGGGGGTGCCGCGTGCTCATGTTGGACTCGAGACGGCATGAATCTCGCACGTCGCAGATGTCATTGATGGTCGCAAATGGAGAAGAACAGATGGAAGAAAAGAACCGTTTGCCAGTTGCGCAGGCGATGCAGAAGCGAAGAAGGGGACGAGCACAGCAACAGGTCTTGCGGTAACGGGTCTACTGGCGTTGGCCGGGCTGCCACGAGTTGGTCGTTGGTGTGGAGAGGGGACAGGATGTAGAAGATGGGAAAGCTACGGTGGTTAGGCCTGCCTCGATTGCGCGCCACAACTTAAGCCCCCCCTCTCCAATTCGACCCACGAACGACGTGCTGGTTGCGCCGGGTCTTGCGAACTACATTTGCTGGCCGCGTTTTCTCCTTCCAACATCTACTGCTCTTCACGAAACTCTCTTCTTGTATTCCACGCTTGTCTCCTGCTGCGCCCCCATTCTCCTTCATTCTTGCCTCGAGCGCATAAGCTCAGAGACCACACTCGCTCTGGAGCAGGAGCACAGTTGCACCCACGCATACATTACTATTAATACCGCTATCGCTGTCGTCGTCTTCGCCTATACCATACAAGGTCGCATTCCGAGCCACCCATCATGTTGCGGCCAGCGACTCCGCTTTCTATCCTGTTCTTCATCGCCTTTGTCTTGCTCTTACTGAGCACCCTTTCGACGCCCATCATCCAAGCTATCCCCCTGGCTCAGTTCGATGGTGTTGACTTTGGAGTCTTTGGCTATTGCCAAAACGGAAAATGCAGTGGCATGAGAGTCGGATACGACACAGGTACGCCGCGTCTGTCAAC
The DNA here is from genome assembly GCA_024195555.1 of Aureobasidium sp. EXF-12298. Taxonomy (NCBI): domain Eukaryota; kingdom Fungi; phylum Ascomycota; class Dothideomycetes; order Dothideales; family Saccotheciaceae; genus Aureobasidium; species Aureobasidium sp. EXF-12298. Next base: position 118,134 of record SWBJ01000128.1, read on the forward strand.
CTGTGACAAGACCCCTTTCTAACTCGTCTTGTAGACAAATTATTCTCAGCCGCCGACAACAATGAGTTCTCCTTGCCATCCAGCACTCGAGCCTCGCTCTCGTCCATCCTCATCGTTCATCCTGTCGCAGCTCTCTTGACCCTCATTTGCTTCGCCCTGGCTGTGGCCGCTCATTTCCACTCGCCCGCCCACTCTCCTCGCTATCTTCTGGCTCTGCTCATTCTGACATTCCCCACCCTGCTTGTTGCTCTCTTGGCTTTCCTGGTTGATATCCTTCTCTTCGTTCCGCACATGCAGTGGGGTGGATGGATTGTTTTGGCGGCTACCATCCTCATCATTGCTTCGGGCGTTGTTACTTGCGCTATGAGAAGGACCCTGGTATCAAGAAAGGCTCGCAAGAAGCGTATTGCTGAGAACGCCGAGATGAACGGTGCCAACTACTACAACAACCTGCAGAATGAGCGTCTCATGGCCGATGAACTGCCTAGAGCAGACAGCCCTCCACCCATGAACGGCACCTTCGATAATTCCAAAGGACCCGAATTTGCATCCTTCGAGACCAAGAGCCACGAGAGGAGAAGTGATGACCGTGCTCCATTGAATCCTAGAGCGCCGTCTCTTCACAGCAACCATACGGCTCCTAGTGCACGTCCTATGGATGATGAACTTCCCCCGATGCCTGCTCAACCCACAGATCCTTACAACATGCAGCAGAATGGTAATCCCCCAATCATGCTGATGCATCAAACTTCTGATGGCGCACACGAGCCTCAAAACCCGAACCGCATGGGACCACCTCCTCCTGGTTATGGACGTGGCAGAGGCGGCCATCCTCCTCGTGGAAATTATGGCCCTCCTAGAGGTGGCTATGGTGGTCGTGGCTCATTTGGCCCCGGCCCAAGAGGTGGCTACGGTCCTCAAGGTATGCGAGGCGGTCCTCAAGGCATGCGAGGCCCTCCGCCTCCTGGTTGGAACGGTCCACAAGGAAGAGGTATGGGTCCTGGGCCTAATCCTGGCTCTATGCCTGTTCCGATGATGGGTCGTGGCCAGCGTGGTCCTCCTCCAGGCTACAGCAACGACCCCCTTCCTCCTCCTGGAGTTGGGCCCTTCCCTCGAAGAAACGGCTCTCCTGAGGACGGCGAGATCATTGGTCAAGCTATCGAGATGGACGAGAGGACTGGCAGCCCTGCTATCCAATCGCCCACCAACTACGGCGAACACAACATGCCTGGAATGGTTGGCGCGGGTCAGCCCCTGCCCCGTCCTCATAGAGACATTACGCCTGTCAACCAAAGACAGCCTAGTGGAGGTGAACCCGTCACTCCGTCAAGCATTTACTCAGAGTCGTAAGTTATCACAAGTCACGTCTACCGAATATATTCTAACCCCTTATACAGAACATACGTGCAACCAAGAGTTGGCTGGGACGCACCTCCTGTTCCCAGGCACGCTCCCGCACCAACAGCTCAGATGAACTCTGCACCTCCTCTCTCGCCTATTCAAGCATCACCAACAGCATCTCGTCACAGACGCGCTGGCTCCGAGTCATACTACGAAGACGTTGATCCCCGCTTCGCTGCTCCTGATGAGTCGTCTATGGTGGGCGCTCCGATTCCAACAACTTTGACCCCGGGTCCTCAGATCCCGACTGTGCGTCACCCTACACCTGATCGTCTGAACATTGGTCACGATCATGAAGGACCTTCTCTGCAAAGAGACCCTTCATATGAGAATATGGAGGGCGCGCTTTCTCCTGCCATGTCTGATACCAGCAACTTCACATCGGTGAGCCAGCGTGGTGTCAACCCTAACTGGCGTCCGCCTCCAGGCTACGGTCCAGGATCGGCAACTGGCGCTCCACAACAACGCAGGAATGAGCAAAACGATATGATTCTCGGGCAAAATCCAGACTTTATGTTGCCTGGCATGCGCGGCCCATCCCGAGGCGGTCGCGGCAGAGGAATGCCCCGTCCTAACCCCAATGGACTGACTCCTCCTGGTCGTTACCCAAGTGCGATGTAAGGCCATTGTTGCCAAATAATGTTTTATGTACTTTTACCTTTCTGATTGGGGGCTGGCCTTTTTTTCGATTCTAGACGTATACCTCTTCTTGTATGGTGTTTGATGGATTGGCGAGGAAAGAGGCATTTTGAAGGATAGCCAAGCTGCCTTTTACAGCACAGCATGTTCGGTTCGCTCATGGAACAAAAGTACGATGTGTCAGAGACGAACGGGACGACTGAATGATATGTAGATGTCGGCGAATCCAGACACATTATTTTTCACACATTGAACCACGATCCACATAACCTCGGACATGAGTGAGCAGAGACTAGAGGCATAGAGGATGAGCCCTCGACGATGAGGTGGTGTTTATAAAGAGCATATACAATGCAGTATATTCATCTCACTGTCACATGATTGCTATTAGTCGCTTTGTATTCATTATGATATTCTAGGCGAGTGAAGAGGCCAACAGATCCTCCCACCCCTAGCCCCTCGTATCACAAAGAAGTCCAACAGATGCATCGGTCCGGCTTGGGTGCATACGACTACTCAGACATGGACAAACACATGGCAACCAGAATGCCGTCGCGCAGCACTATTTTGCGATGCTCGCTTGCGGGGGGCCTTTGGAGAATGTGTTCTCTGATTTTGAAATGCCACACGTCCTCTAGTAGCCCCTTCAGTCGCCTGGAATATGATAACCAGGAGGTTGTCTTGAGCCACGATCTCACCGGACTGATCCTGGCCATCATGGTTGTGGATAGTACGGCGTTCTCTTCTGTTGTCAAGTTGGTCGTGGGACTTCTTCTGAGCAGGCCGAATGCTTGGGGAGCGCGGGTCAAGACCACCAGAACCATCAGAGTCATTGGTGTCTCTCTGATCGATGACAGTGACAGTCTCTCCCTGATAGATGACGGTGGGCGTGACGCTGGCACTCTTGTTGGTCGTCGGACGGTGAGAGGATGAAGGCCGGTCGTCTTGGATCGAGTGGTCTTGCCGTTCTTGATCGAAGAAGTTGCGAGGACCTTCAGAAGCTGCCTCAGTGACGCGATGGCGCTTGGTGATTTCCCATTCCAACTCTTCAACTGAGTCGTATACGACATCTGCGTCAACGACATCTGCGTCATATGGTCTGGGATAGGCACGCTTCAGTGAGCGGTCGCCAGAGAGAACTGCATTGGGCTTTGACCGACGGAACCTGAGCTGATCGTCCTCGCTATCCAACCGTCTGTGACTGGGTGGCTCGGGAGTGGTGAGGTCGGCGTAGGCGTAGGCGTACTCGTCGAAGCCGAGCATAGACTTCCTTGCGGTATGATCAACGCGAGGGCGGTCGAGAGAGAGAGCTGCATTGGGCTTTGACTGACGGAACCTGGGCCGATCGTCTTCGCCATCCAACCGTCTGTGATTGAGTGATGGCATTTTGATCGCTGAGAGGCTGGCGACATCCGATGACGCAAGCCCATCGAGTGTGAAGCGAGGCTCATCGAGTGTGAAGCGAGGCTCATCGAGTGTGAAGCGAGGCTCATCGAGTGTGAAGCGAGGCTCATCGAGTGTGAAGCGAGGCTCATCTGTC